>JALLPD010001879.1:0-11128 GCA_036940065.1 Cyclotella cf. meneghiniana | reverse complement strand
GCAGTGGCAACAATGGAGGGAAAAGAGCAATGGAGGGAGAACTGCAATAGAGGGAGAAGCAAGATGGAGGCAGAGCGCAATGGTGGGAGAAGCACAATTGAGGGAAGAGCACCATGGAGAGAAAATTGCTATGGAGGGAAATGCAAAATCAATGGAGAAGCACAATCAAGGGAGAAGCAAGATGGAGGCAGAGCATGATGAAGGGAGAAGCACGGTGGAGGGAAAAGTGCAATGGAGGGAGTGAGCATCATAAATGGAGAAACATGATGGAGGGTGGGAGCACGATGGAGGGGGAGCACAGTCAAAAGGAGAAGTACATTGAGGGACGAGCACAATGGAGGGGTAGAGAGAAGGGCACCAGGGAAGGGCGACAGGAAACGGGGACGGACGACGGGTGACAGGAAACAGCAAAGGGTGACAAGCAACAGCGGCGGGCAACGGGCGACAGGCGACAGAAATGGGCAACAGCGACTGGCAATGGGCAACTGGCAGCGGACAACAGCATGGGTGATGGCAACAGGCATTGGTGATGGGCAATGGCGACAGGCAATATCACATAAAGGGGGAGACAAAGATATGCAGAATGATTTATGCAATTCTGGGTGGCTTCCAAAACTTAAGTTTTGGAAGCCACCCATTATGTACTTAGCTCTAAAACTGATAACTTAGGTGAAAAAGTAATATTTTAGAAGCTTGTGTTGGTGAAGTGAAATAAATAGTCTGATCTTACTAACTGTTAGTAAAAAATGAGAAAAGGTGATGACTCCACCTGTTCAATGGACAGGTGGAGTTGCTCTTAGTTGTTTTGTAAGTGAAAAAAGATCACTTAAAAATTAACTAACACAAACAATCGTCTTTACAAACAATTCATTTGCAGTGTACTGCTTAATAAAATATATTCAATTATCATTTTTACTTTTAATCTCTTATTAAATTATCATATCTCAGTGTCTAGGAGGGTCACGAACCCCAACTTGGCTCATGTTGAAGCTCAGAACACGTTCTTGACAATAAAGTCATCACCGAATTCATAGCAGCAACCCATGCATTTATTTGAAAGGTGAGAAAGTTTATGCAACTTGTGATGATAATGGTGCTTTATTGATAGCTCTCACTATTTTCATCATATATCAACTTCTAGAAGAGAGAATAACCCTGGGCTGATTTTCAAGCTCAGAATGCACTTTTCAAAAATATCATGTCACTAAAAATGAGTTCTCAAAGCTGAGACACTTGAGAATGCCCCACCTGAAATGCTGACTTTGAATGAGCCATTATTGGAGGGGGCTATGATGGAGGGGGTTTGGTATTGTACAGGAATAATTCAATAATCATTGCATTTATTCACATTCAAGATAGATGTTTCAAGAGTTCCATGTTCTAGACATCTATGAGTATTTGTTTTGGAACTTAAGCTGAGAAATCAATAGCTAACTTTGACTCTTACCTTTTCTATAGAAAAAATGCAGCTTCAACTTATCTATGAAAAGTTCTTGTTCAGTTTTTACATGCTCTTTTAGATTTGTGTCCAAGCATATTTAAATTCATAGTATTTATACTCTTTTGAGGGTTATTCTTGGATGTTGACATCAGATTGTTTATGAAAATTCTTGAAATGGACATGAAACAATACAGGTACTCCAGATCAGGATGAAGCTTCCAGTACCACTATGATTCTGATGCATTAGTATACAGCCACTACTAGATATAAAATTGTACTAGCTTCCAAAATCTTACTTAGTGATTCTCAAGCCATTTTCCAAGCTTCAATAAGTATCTATGTTCGAACTACTTATAAATTTTCAGAGTATCTTCACACAATATTTATCAAAGTATGCAGAACTTCAAATTTCTCTTTCTATCAGGGACACTTATAACTGCAACTCCCAATAAAATATTAGGATGTTTCTATTAGGCTGGAGTCATTGTTGGATTAATATCAAGGACACTGGATGAATTGGCATTCTTGTGCTAATACAATTTATGTGATATGATTCTATCTGTCTGCTGCCATCAGGCTTTCCAAATTTAAGAGTGATCCAATGAAATCACACAATGAATACCATACCATACCATACCATATCATTCACTTGAATTCAAAAATGATTCTTATTGTACTATTGGAATACACACATGTATCATACTGTTGGTTCTGCGGCAATAATATACAAATGATAATTTAAGTTATAGCTACCTTTAATTTGTTGCTAATGACCATTTTCTGATGTTTATTGACCCAGAATTAACAAGCCATTAGTATTCAGAGATGAAACACATGCCAAGAACAATATGCTTAATTCAATGTGTGATTCCCCATTCTCACAGCCACAAATACTTGTTCATATGAAAGCAGCCAATTCCATATCACATGTATCAATTCAAGACACAGTTATAAGATCTCACTTGGTGTTGTGGAAGAGAGATGGCTTCACATGTAGCAATCAATCAATCCAGCCAAACATTAACATTGTGATTAGTTTGGTAATTTTTAATGTTGATATGTTTTTTGTGTTTCATATTCAACAGGAGCTATGATATTGCAACAACATATTGCCATAAGTAGGTCACTCAATTCAAACCATGAGGGCAATGGATTTTGCTGCCAGCAATGCTGATGGCCAATCTTCAGCCGTGGTTGGTCAATTTGTTGAGAAAAATTATCATGTACCTTTCCTGGGTAGATTAGGGTAAAGCTGGCTGCCATAAAAAGCCACTTTACTTGGTCTTACATAAGTCAAATCACCATGTTACTTATCTATAAAGTCAAACACCCACAGCACTACTGTAGTTCTTGTGTGAACAATATTTAAAACCTGTCACCAAGAATCCCAAATAAGTACAATTGCCTTGATTAGTGGCAGTAAGAGCATTATCATAGTAGTGTTGCAAAGGTATTTAAGCTAAGATGAAGACAAAGAATATGTTAATGAAGCATCATCAAACAAACTATGAAATTAGAAGGGTCAAATGGATGAGCAAAAAATAGGTGAGATTACCTCACCCCAAAAATCAAATGTGGACAAGTGTATAAATTCGATATCCAACAGAGATTCATGTCTAACTTTAGCAATTCCATGTCTAAGATATGACCATCAATTCCTGGTCATGAATAACCTCAAGACTGTTACATGATGCCATAAGTTTGTCTATGGTTTTGATTGGGTAAATATAACAAATTACCATTTGATCTTTTATTTTATGACCAAAATAGCTAAACTACATTTCTTTTTATGTCTGACTTAAAATCATTGCATTTATTTTTCATTAACTCAAGACATGACACAGAAGAGTCAGCACAATACCAAAAGTATCTGTGAATATTTTCATGACCTATTTTGACAGGTGATTCAACATATTATCAGGTCTAAATATCTTGTGCCTGATTATTTGAGTTTTTACAGATGTGCTTTATCTCACTGAAGCCTTCTAAGGGCAAGTAAAATAACAAATTCATGGCTCAATAAGTAATTCATCACTCTCCTCTAACTGTCTACATATCATCTACACACAAAAATTCATCAGATAATGGTACTTGTTTTCATCACAAAATGCAATTGCTATCATATCCACCAAGAAGCAAACACCTCCCAAAGGTAAAATTGCTCAGTCTTATCTGAAATAAGCAGTTTGGCTACTAGTCCTTTGATTGGGCTACTTGATTATGCCCTATGGTTATTGCAAACTTCTCTGTGCAATGTATTCAAATTGTTGCAATGATAAATGATGAGTTGGTGAACTATTGCTTTTCTTACTTTACTTGTCAAATACTCCCAAGCAACTCAGGAATAGTCCCATTCAAAACACTGTCCCAGGATATTAAAGATTGAAAGGTTCAAAGGTGCAGGTAAATATGTAGTTGTCATTGATGATTTGATACAGACGTTGTAAATCATTTTACTGTTTCTTTATATGGTACCCAACAGCATACCAACACAGTAGAAATGTCTTGATAAGAAATATAAAATATACCGTGCTTCCTTTTTGTCACAACAAGTTTGATTTTCAAAAAAACATGCACTCAAAAGTCATCCCTTCATTTCCTCATGAACAGAAGTGACAAGCCATCATTAAATTATCTAAGGTTTCAAGAGTAACATGTCAGCAAGTGTCACATGTTGCTGTGGACTAATAAGGAGACTTAGGAACATGGCATGAGTAGTGTATTCCATTTGTTAGTGACTATTCTACTATTTGTTTGTCTTCAACTTCAGTATTCCCGTTTTTATTGAATGTTCATAGTACAAGTCTATCAATGTACTATTCAAAAGTAGAGGTTGGTGAGAAGCATCTTGATTGCTGGTGTTTCAGAATTTCTTTGGCTTTTGATTGTTGTGAAATGATCAGAAGAATGAACAAAAAGTGTCCGAATAAGTTTTTGCCAAAAAATATTGTTTGTAGACATATTCTAAATGTACCATTGTACAACATTTATAACTATCAATTCCAGATGTCATTGAAATCATTATTCATTTTGCCTTGTTTATCATCTTCATGAACGGAGCAATACATAATAAGTTTTTTGTCCCATCTGTGGAGCAATGCTTTTTGTTGGTTTGAATCAACTACACCACATTTGAGACAGTGCAATTCACATGATTGCATTGAATTCAACCTTACTATGAAATTTCCTCATTCAAGAGGAAGAGTGATTTGTGCCACCAAGGCAACACCAAAAAAGTGGAGTGAGATGATACCTCCTTGAAGTCAATCAAGACAGTGGTATATGAGTTATACAGTCAATCAGCTGTCGTGAGTTTCACTCACAGCCTGATGCATGTCCATTGACATGAAAAAATGACCCAAACACATCTTTGGAACTTGTTAGTTGATATGGGCACATTCTCTTGCAGAGTGAGCATGTTGTGCCTAGTGGTGCATATGCAGAAAAGAAAGATCACTTGTGGCTATACACAACTGTGGCAAAAACAAAACAACTGTGAGCAGGTACCCAGTACTATGTATCAGAAACAGCCCCTACAAATCACTAGCTAGGCAGTCCTAGGTGGACATATGCCGTGATTTTGTAAGGTGAGAAAGCCTTAGTCACAGTACAAAAGGCTCCATTATGTGTATTGCCTTTTTTTCAAAAAGCATGTAAAACACATCAGACTTATCAAGCAAGAAACCCGATTACGCATCACATGTTGTAAAGAGTAATACACGGCATATAAAAAAGTACCTTGTATATCCTAGTATTGGGTACTTTGAAATAAAGGTTTATAGGGCATAGACAAACCCTAGATAGTTTCCCTACTTAGATGTAGATAAATATTTGTGACCCTTTTTCAGGGACCAGTCACACAAAAGGGACAACAATCACATTTGAATTTGGGGGTGCATCTGGAACTCTACCAAGGGACCAGAAGCAAGCCCTGCATAGAGAGGATACCCTACACATGGTCCCTCATGCAAAATTTCTCCCAAATAGACAATTTGTATGTGATATCAAGCAATTGTTCCTTGTTTTCAATCAAGAAAACATGCAACTAAGTATTTTTTCCATATCATTGGTAAAATGAAAAATGTGAGAATCAGAGATTTAATCAAATCCTGGTACACACAAAACTCCTGCTTCACTAAGGAAGTGAAGGGAAGAATAGCAACTTGGTGCAGTACAACAGTGTGCTAATGCCAAAGATAATGATATACAGCAACAACTTCATCTGCTCCTTGACAATGATGCCCCAGGGCTGATGAGCTTCCTCTGTGAGGACATTGGTGCAGAGTTGAAAAATTGCTTGGGCCCTTTCGGTCATTTTTTTCTTGAGGGTGACTACCTTGGCCTTTAACAAGACTGACTCTGTGGTTGCTTTCTCTTTGTTGTCCTTATTCAGGGGTTGTGCAGCCAGCTTGTTGAGAACAGCCTTCACACGACCTTTCTTTGTGTCATGTGCAATTTTGGCATTGTCATAGCAAGGATCAGCCCCATCATCTTGGCTGTACTCTATGCCTTGTTCATGTGCAGCACAATCTGCTCATTGGTACCATGTCTGGACCAAACCATGACTTGGGTTTCAGACCCATTCCCAAGGGTGCAATAGGAACTCATGCTTCAGCTCAATGACTTCTTGGACTGGGTCCTGTTTGGGTATATATCAGATGGGGGCTTTCTCACTTCCCCTCCACACTTTCACTCTTGGTGTTTAAGCCCCACTGGAGCAACTTTGTCCAGAGAAAACTCATACCTAGAAAACGGGTCTTGAAAGAGCTTTGTGGAGGTTCTGTTTTGAAGGAAACGCTCTTCTCATTAATCTGTTCAGTGGCAGGATCATGTGCAGATGTGGTGCTGCTATTTATCAACCACGGACAGATGGTGGCTCAACAGGTGACAATTGGACACTGAATGAAAAACTGGTGGAGGACCAATTCAATGACAACAGACTGATGAAGGACAGGCTCAATGAAGACAGACAGATGACGGACAGGATAGCAATGGACAGATGGTCCAGAAAAATCACTTGATGGAATATTGATTGATGGTGACCTATGCCAAAAATTATTTTGAAATAGAAAACTAGAAAATAGTCTAAAGTGTAATACTTTTGGCAGATGAATTTTTTATGAGTTAAAGTAAAAATGATTTACCATGATTCCCTAATGAAGCAGAGATCCTTCTTTTGGCAAAACAAAACTGTGTAGAATTCTACACAGTTTTGGTATGTTCATACTGATGACTCAGTAAGATGCTGTGTAGGGGTATGATATCTAAGCAAGTGTGTCCATCCATATTGGATCTGGACTTTTTCCTCACCTTCAATGTGTAAGATCTTCAAGCTTGCTATTTTGTAATGTCTTGCTATTATTGGGAGGTGTTCCACATCTCCTGAAAAATTATAGGTATCTCAAAGGCTACCCCAGAATACTACTGTAGAGTAGATATAATTGCCTTTGTCAGGATGTAGTTTCCCAATTGTCCTTGATTAAAAATGTTATGCAGATCATGAAGGCATAGATACAATGAAATAGCTGAAACTGCACAGACTTGAAGACAAACTACAATTAATATTGTCTGATGAAATATACCACTGCCACCATGATGAGGACAAGAAGGACCACAGTGAAAAGAAGATGAGACAGAAGCACCTTGCCCATCAGACTTAAGATGGAGAGTTAGAAGAAATTCCATTGATGGAGTCTACATGGTACAATCTTTATGTGGCTTGCCCCAATTTAGATATCAAATGTTTCAATAAAAGTTTTGCCATTTATTTAGGGTTCCATACAACTCATTCCTTCATATTGTTGAGGAGGAAACACAAGGAAACTGGTTAGCATGGTTGTCAAGAAAGAGCTGTTGTGCCCATGATTCATCCCCTTAGGAACTTTTGGCTTCATGAGATTTTGAATACCTTGGCCAAGGACTCACATTTTGACCTGGAAGAGATGACTGCTGTATCAGAGGATGTCCATTGCTGTTTGTTTCATCAAATTAAAAAATTTGGAAGAACTGTTCTTTATGGCAAGTATGTTCAAACTCCAACAAACAAAAAAGAAATTGCTCAACAAATGCAGGAGTTTGAAATGACTGGGTTACATGGTGTATGAAAATGACAGCATGGAGACTTTGGAAACTTCAGAAGGGTGGTAATATAAGTAATGGACCTTGACTTTCATTTTGACTCTTCACCACCAATGTAAGATCTCGGAACAATGTGTGGTCATGCTGGGTCATGGTATGACAAGACTTTGGTTTCGTTTGATGATTTGTCAGAAAAATCAAAAGTCGAAATGCTTCACATGGCAGCACGTTTGAATAAAAAAATACAAAAATGGAGAGATTATGAACACAAAGTGCAGAGGGGTCTGTCTAGTTGTAGATAATGGGTATCATTCTTTGGCAGCCACCATGCTGTGTGCCTCCATATGGCAATGCTGTCTATCAAAATGAGATTCACTGGTCTGTGTGAATGGAGTACATCTGCAAGGATGTTGAATGTACTTTTGGAATCTTGGAAAGGAGAGAGAGAATTTTGAAGACTGGGGTTTGGTTGCATTCTCTCTCAAATTTTGACAATGCATGGTGTACCTGCTGTGCATTACACAGCATGCTCCTTGATGTTGATGGGTTTGATGCACCTTGGAGGGAAGTGAATATTCCTACAGTAGATGGGCAGATTTTGCATTAGGTCAGTTTGATCATAAAGATATTCCTATGGCTATGCAAAGATCACTATATCCCTCAGAGATTTTGGAATATGACTTGCCTTCTCTTGGTATCACCTCAAATCACTGAGTTTCAATCTTTTGAGAAGAAGAGGATGACAACAGTTAAGATATTGACCATGAAGTTCATCCATTGAATCTTGAATATTTTGTTCTAAATTGGTTAACACTATGACATATTATGGAAAAGAAAACGAATAGTCTGGGCAAAGCAATATCAATTTCATTTCATTATTCCTTGATGAATATTTTGTGTTTATGTCACTCAATTAACAAAATTAAGAGCCACATTCAGATTTCCTTTCAATGTTAAAACCATCAAATCATTCATCTGTATTGCTTTGTCCTCTTTTTCATCCTGACCCCTTGCATTTTATTGTGTTTGGTGTTTTTGGACACTCATTCAATACCCATTACAACCCATCCTTTCCTAAGGAACTCATGAACTTCAACAGAGTCTGTCTGATTCATATCTTTCTTATCCTTCTTGAATTTCATCAGACTAGTTTAATATCATGGATTTCCACCATTATTTTTTTTAACCTAATCATGTTAGCCTGACTTTCACTCTCCTCTCTGATGCCCATATACAACTTGGCCAATTTGAGTTCAGCCTTTACCTGGTCATTTTTGGATTTGATGGTTGCATCTGTGTTAACAATTTCAGCATGTTCTTGGTTTAACACCCTAGCCTGGTTTTGAGCAATGGATGCTATTTGCATTTGGTTAACAACTCCATTTGACATTCACCTCACTTGGCAAGGATCAATGCTGATGCCGAAGCATACTCTGTATCTGCATAACAGGTGTTTCTGTTGAGATTTCTCATCATGACATATGCCAAGAATCTGCTTACACATGTAAGCTCTAGGAGCTTCCACCTGGAAGCAATGGGTTGAAGAAGCCCAACCCAGTACCAATCAGGCAGTTTGTGCAGAAAATCCAGCAGCTTAACAGCTACTTGGACCTACTGCCCTGCCTCTTCTACTCTGAGCATGCAACCAAGCTCACCAAGGTGGTACAGGCCTTTGATGATATTGACCTAGCAAATCACATCCTCCGAATGGTCCCTAGGCATTGGTAAGACCAGTGCAAACTTACAGGCGGTAGTGTGCTGCAGAGTGTCGCAAACTGCTTGAAGTGCTTGAGCGCATCATAAAGGCCTTTCCCACCCAGAAGGAACACAAAGGGCCTAAAACAGGAGCAACTGGAGGTGGTTCCTCCAAGAAAAGGATGGACTCTTTTAATGACTAAATTCCTAAGAAATTCCGAATTGATGCAAAGCATTACGCACTATGAAAGAAGCATGTGGGTGCACAGAATACCCATATTATGGGTATTCCAAGAAGTATAATCCGGACAGCACTCCAAAAATGGCCTTTGCAGGGAAGAGCATGCAATGCAACCCATGTAACAGAAGTGCACCACACAGGCATGGCACTAGCGACATGCAGCTGTTGGCAAAGATTGCAAAGCTTGAAAAATTGAACAGAAAACTCAAGCATGCAAACAAAAAATACAAGCATGATTGTAACAGAGACAGTGATGACTCCAATTCATCCCAAAGTGATGGGTCCGGGAGCACTGAGAAATTAGATAGTATTTGTACAAAACATAACATACTTAATCATCACGCTAACACTTACCCCAGTCCAAATAAGGCTACCAATAATCTAGACTCAAAGAGAAATTCTATTTTAAACGAAAATACTCGAGTCTTGCAAAGTAATAATGATTTACCAAATCTCAATTTTAATGATACTTTGCAAGAACTAAATGGCAATTGCAAAAATACACAGCCCGAGGTAACTGCCAAAATGTTGGACCCCAAAATGTGAGGTGCTCATCTCAATAAGGTGAACTTCTCCTTCAGCAATGTACAAGAAGGAAGAGTCACTGCTGTAGTAGCCCAAGCAAGGTATCAAAGAGTAACCAAGAATCAAACCAAGAAGCGAGTCGAACACTCTGCTAGGAGTCACCCCAGTGATGCAGCCATCAATGTTCTATGAGATAGTGGATCAGATGGCAACCTCATATTCCATAAAAGGAACGCCCATGAATAACCCTTCTTGACTAGGCAGGTGCCAAATTCTTGGCATACATTGAATGGGAGCTTCCTCACTATAAGAAGGAGTGAAGACAGGTTGAAATTCTTCAAATACTCAAACAGCAAGGAGGTTCTGGTAACACTAGATGTTGTAAAGTATGACAAGAATAAAATGACAAAGCTGGTGAATGACCTCATTCTTGGATGTTGAACCATGACAGAGTTAGGAATTGTTCTGGATTTTCAAACAAAAGATATAACCATTGATGAAATCATTTTGCCAGTGAAAAACATCAATAGTCTGACCATGTCAAAAAAGGAAAGGGCCTGGACTGTGTATGACAGCATGGCCCATGAACCACATCATACACATGAAGCAACTCAATGAGTAGTTCATATCCTAGATGCCAAATATGAAAAGGCAAACCTCCAATCAGTTGACAGCACCAACTGTACTCACCTAAGTCTCCAAGATCAAAATAATTTAATGGGGTTACTCAAAGATTTTGAGGACCTTTTTGAGGGAACACTAGGCAATAGGAATACTGAGCCTGTCTTCTTTGAATTAAAGGAAGGCACTAAGCCATATCACAGCAGGCCATTCCAGATACCAAAGTCACACAAGGAAGCAACTAACAAAGAATTGAATAGGCTGTGTGACCTGGGAGTGTTAGAGTTTCAGCCCACATCAAAATGGACTTCACCCTCCTTCATAATACCTAAAACAGATAACACTGTACGCTTCATAAGCAACTTTACGGAAGTAAATAAATGACTAGTTAGGAAGCCGTTTCTAATACCCAAGATTTGTACAGTGTTGCAAGAGCCAGAAGGATTCACTTTTGCAACAGCCCTTGATTTGAACATGGGTTATTATACCATTCGTTTGGACCCTGATGCATCCAAAATCTGCACCAT
>JALLPD010001878.1:0-11121 GCA_036940065.1 Cyclotella cf. meneghiniana | reverse complement strand
TACATTTCTATTTTCTAGAATTGTATAAAATATTCCTACCATTCGGCTTAGGTCAGACAGTAACCTTTACAGATTTTTTCAATAACTTACTGAATTACTTAAAAAGTCCTTTTTTGGTTACCTGTTACTGCCTCTGAGGGACAGTAACCCACACAGTAATTTGCAACATAGATTTCAATATCAACTTGAATTTGGTGCTGCTGACTGCATCTGCTTCCTGCTCATCTACAATGCCCTTATTTGATCTGCAAACTCTTTCTTGTAGCAGTCCATGAATTTGTCCATCTCTGCATAAAAATGAGTGGATGAACAATGGTTAGAAACCATGGAACCCCATTTAATAGTATCACAAAATTTACTAATATGGGAGGGGCCATAGAATTTCCCCCTTCTTTTTTGTTCTTCAAATCTGCAAGAAATCCAAGGATGTACTGTAGGTCAAGCCCAGACTACCCAAAGTCATACTCATCAGCATCCCTGAAGTAGAGGCGGGGATCTTCTCTATCTTCAATGGTGATGACACAGACAGAAGTCAGTCATGTCAGGGTAGTACTCTTGGAGCTACTTGATAATGTGATGGATGCAAGCCCGGCGGTCTTTTTGAACTCTGATGGACATAACTTGATCTTTGGTGGCAAAAATGGCAATGCAGGGTTATTTGGAGAGACTGCCACCAGGAACTAAGGAAGTGCTGTCAGTGGTGTCTTGCTTATGGGGTAAAATGTGACTTCTATTTTGCCTTGCACCATGATTTTTTCAACAGGACAACATGCAGGATAGGGAGTGTAGATCTGTTGGGGAGATGTTGGTAAACATTTAGTTTGTTGGTGGTGTTCTCATGAGTACATCACAGTGTATCATGTGGTGCTCGTGTGTGAGTTGTGGTGTGTTGCAAGCGTTTTTATACATTGATATGCTTCGGGTTATTTTATCATGCATTATGCAGTCTTTCATATTGTATTAGTGATTCAACATTATCATAGGAGTCTCCTATGATGTTGAATTAATCCATCCAAAGATTTAATTATAAGTGCATGCATTATGTATTAAATCCATTCCCCAATTTTGCAAAACCATAGGTGAATCCTATAATACACAGTCTAAAAGGTCAATGTCCCCTATTACATTGAGAGTGGGTTCTTGTGATGTGTTCTGAGATTTTAAAGAAATTAATACATTTTCAAAAATCAAAGTGTTTTCAAGTTTGAACATTACATTATTTTTTCATATAATGTATCTCTTACAAAATTACTCTGACCAACATTATTCTATTCCAACTCACATCTATTGACAGCATCATAGACCATCGACTAACACTTAAATTATATAATATATTCATGACCACTATGAGAGGATTATTTATTTTGTATTTTCCCTCAACTTCACTGTAAGCTATCCTTACATCTCAATAAAATATGGGCTGATAAGCTGTCACATTTCAAATACAAAAACACTCTAGTATACCCTCCATAACTAGGTTCATGAGGCGAACATAACTGTCATGTCTTGTGGTCAGGATGCAGCACCATGGCACATCCGTAGGCCATCCTTACACTTGGAAGATTTTTTTCAATACAATTTGGTATGATTAAGAATGATGTTGCTTGAGCAAAGCATAATAACTCCCATAAGCCATCCTTACACTCAGACATTTTGAGATTATACTGGTGGCTTACAGAAGTTTTTTGTCTGCAATGCACAACTATATTATCTTTACAACAACGAAACCACTGAGTGCACTAGCATATAAAAATGCTTACATTTTTGTTATTGGTGGATGATAATACTTGTTTATATAAAGTATATGGATTTAAAACCTTATCATGTGTGATTATTGCACAGGTATCAAGAGAGCACAGACCTATTTTTATATTTATTACTGGCCACTTGAATGCATTCACTCATGCGCTGTAAGTTTTCACCGTTTAGATATGCATGACAGCATCTAAATTAAAAATTACTCACCTAAAAATGTTCTTGCTAAAACTTTAGTCCTGTGTTACCCTCTACCCAAATCAGCAATGCTGGGGGGAGGGAGCAGAACTGGCTACCACCCAAATGAAAATATTTTAGTTGCTCCTACAGTAATTACACACAAACAGGTCATCCAAAGTAGCAGGCTGTAATCCAAAACCTAAGTCAAATATAATGAGAAATGAGCAGCAGCCAATGCAAACCAAAGAAAAGCAAACACCACAGTTGCATGCATGAGTCTTATTAGCTGCTGGTACTCATCTACATGCATACCATAAAAACATGGCTTTCTCAAGATTTTTACAGATGACAGTAGTTTTGAGCATGAGTACCATGTTAAAATTTATCTGAAAAAAATGACAATCAGATATTGAAAGGTTGTCGCCAAGTTCATGTCATCATCATTCTGGACATCAATTGAACATCATAAGCCATGCAACAAAACCCTGCAATGATCATCAATTAATTCATTGGAAATGGTCACCAGTAGGGCCATTTTATACATACAAACTAATTGTTATCTGCCCCATCTGCATCCCAAAAATTCCCAGCTCAAGCGCCCTCTCATCTTTACTATTAGCACTTCTGCCAGAAGGTATGCGAGCCACCGCTTCACATCATGTCTCATTTGAGTTCATCCCTGATGCCTTCTGGCACATTGATGATTCCTGTTGGCTTTGTTTTCATAATGAGTGCATAAATACAATAAGTACACAAAAACTAACTCAACAATCAATCAAACAAGTAATAATCAGATTGACTGAATCATGAAATTTTCTTTATAAGAACAAGTGGCAGGAAGAAGGGTGTGACATGATACCATGACAATCAACCATCGGTCAAATGTAACTTGACAATGGACCGCATAAAATGAAATGTGAGAGTGGAACAAACTATTGCATACAAAGAATTGGTAATAATATTTTAATAATTGTTCTCATGGATTTTTATAACATTGAATTATACTGTTTTAAATTTTACTGTATTAAATAAATTCTTTACTGTTTCATTTCAGAACAGCAATGTTGACTCATACATTCATGTACCATACTGCCCTATTTAAAGGTGTGTTTGGCCCAAAAATATAAATTGCTATCCAGTGTTGTGCCCAATGAACTTGATGGATCAATCAACAAAAATAATCCCATTTCAGATAACTTTGATTATGATGTGCACTACCATTGCTTGTCCATTCAACCATCGATTGTTGTATTTCTAAATGGCTTGCTTTCACAAATTGGAGTTTTTGAAAGAATATTAGTGTTCTGATTTGACTCCTGTGAAACCCACCTATCATGATCACAACAATAAATGCATCTTGCTTATGCCTCGCATATCTTTGTATATTGATTTTTTGTGGGACATAATATGGAAAGGTTGATTTATCCAAGGATAGATCAAACCTGCAAGAGTTAGCAGTTGTTATGCCATTGCCTACCAGAAAGAAAGAGCACCTGATGAAACTGAATCTGCCATGGATATCTTTTTGGGAGTTTATGATATAAAATGAGAAGAGTGTTCTACTCTGATGAGTTAGTAATATGTTGGCAACTCACCTTTATGCCTTTTAAAGTTGTTGCAGAAGATATACATGGGAAACATGTGCGTGATTACTAGTCATGTTTCTATAACCATTAATACTAGAATTTGTGTTAGTAGGATCATATAAATTTTGATATAAAGAAATGTGCAACCTTGGTTAGGGCCACCTTGGTATTTACTGAATGTGAACAGATCCATATCAGTCTTGAATGAACATAAACAAAGACAGATGAATCATGATTGGCCGCCATCAATCTTTTGAATGAATGTGAACTGGGCTTGATTGCATGTGCATAACAGTGATCTGGGCTTGATTGCATGTAAATGAATGTGAAAAGAGCTTGATTCTAATCAGAATTTCTCACAATTTATTGAAATTGATTGCTTCAACCAATGCTAGATTAGAGTCAAAGATATTTAGAAGTATTATATTTTTTGACATGTGATAGGAATCAACAAAATCATTGTGTCTATACATGCCAACCTGCAATGCAGCTAGTCATGTGATGTCAAGTGATGTGCGCATTTCAACTGATTGACAGTGAATGAAAATGAACAGGGTCTTCTTGGTCTTTATTGTGCTTGAATGACATTGAACAAATCTGGATTGGTTTGCTTGCTAGTGCTTGAGCATGAATGAAATTCATCATGGCCTGATTGATTGTGAATGAAATTGAGCAATGCTTGAATATTCTTGAATGAAAGTAAACATGGACAATCAAATATATGTTGGCATCAACTATTTTTAAGTAGGCAAAGACGGACTTGATTTTGCAAATGAGCGGCATAAAGTCATAATATTACCAGGGGGAATTGGGTAATCACCAAATTTCTGAAATATCAGCTACATAGGAATTGTAGAATTGCCAACAAAACCTGTCCCTGTAGATATTGAATTACTAGTAGCCATTGCATGATATTTGCAGCATCTTGATTACCAAAGTCTCATTTGGTAACACAGAGGAAGCATAGAATTAAAAATTATTTTTTTATGTTGCATTGATTATAGCTTGTACCATACTTACCCTTTCACATGTTGTATGATAGACTTATTATGTTGACATCTCAGAGAAGATACCTTGAGAGAAAGATAATTTTGAACATGAAAATAATATAATGAAAGGGAGTGTTTGCCAGCGAGTGTGTGCACCTTTCAGCCTTCATGCACAAAGCAGACATGAACATGCTTTTGAAAGTTACAGTATTGGTCATTTCTTTCTTTAAATACATAGGTTGCGCATTCTTATTTGCGCTTTTCATGATTCAATGTGTCGATCATTATATCTTAATAACCTTAGCTAGATAATCTCAAGTTGAAAAATTATCTCACTATAGAAAAGGAAGGAGAAGGACAAGAAGGAGAAGGAGAAGGACAAGGAGAAGGAAAAGGAGGAGAAAAATGGGCTCAGATTTCCATAGCACTAAGATTTTGAAAAAAATCTGATTATGTTTGTGGTAGGACAGACATGAACTGGAATGAGACTCCATGGCTGAAGCAACGATGGTGATAGTGTGAAAACAAGGATTAAGCGCAATTTAATGTATCTAATAATCTCCACTTCACTGTGATTCTGGTATGTAATTGTGGACTTTTGTATTACATTAACATTGTAAGACTTAGAACTCAATCCCGGGCAAAGATTGCTGCATGCTTCAGCTACAATTCATACCAAAGTATGTCACATTTTGAAACCCAAAATCACCTGAGCCGATGGCTACAGGCTCTCCGCCATAGGTCACTTTAAAAGAGCCACCACCAGTTTCATTGAAACCATCACCGGCAAGGTCATAAATAGCAAATGCTGTACAGTTGCTCTTTGGAATGCACTTATTGCTTGTTTGCACAGAATTTTCTTCCATGAGATCTGATGTGGTATAAATCTGACCTGTTATGCCATCAAAAATTTCCCACGACGTTTCCCAGCCCGATTCATCAGTATAGATTGTAACATTTATAGGACTTTCATAGTCTGGGCAAGCTCTACTGGCAGGGACATCTGCTGCGCAACTCCCACCTATCACGACAGTATCTGATGCCTTAAAATCACCTCCCTGATAAAGAAACCTATCATTGACAGATAAATTAAACCAACCATTTCCTGATTCGCAACAAATTCCATCCGACCATTGATCAAAGATTGTAAAGTTGTAACATCCATCTGACTCCAGGCATTGATATTCGTAGTAAGTCGCATTACTCTTGTAGTATCCCGGAGCCACATTCGCGACGACGGCTCCATTCAATATGTTGACAACTTCCCAACTCGTCTCGTCTCCAAAAAAATCGGTTTGAAGTTGAATTATAACGTTAAAACAAGGTGCGCCAGTAAAATGACCAGCAGTAGAACTTTCGCCAGGACGTCCTCCACCGACTGGTTGATACTCTGATGCGGGCGGGTAAGAGTCTCCTGAAAAGTAAAAATATTCGTCGGATGGGGTTGGAGAAGGGGTTGCCACAACGACCACGAGAGATCCATCCTTTTGCAGCAGAAACTCAATTTCATCTTGAGGACCTACCGAGACATCACTTTCCCCTATTGAGGCGTCGATGCTAGCACCAGAATCGATGGTACTATTTGCCTGAGTGACAAAGGAGTACTTCCCGGGATAACTCAAACACAGCTGGAAGTCAATCTGCTCATTTGAATCATATTTACCTCCTGCTGCAATCAAGTTATATGCTGGCACTGCAAACTCATCGGTAGTAACTTTATAAAGTTGCCAGGAGAACGAATCGTCATCATTTCCTGATGAAATCGTAATGTGAGCTAGGTCTTCATTCGCGTCACATTCATCGTCACTGACTATTGTACAACCAATACAACACGTGCAGATAACCTCTGGAGAAGTGCCATCGCAGTCAATTTTGTAATTCAAGGGTAGATTATTGCACATGAAGTCCATTGACCCGACGAGTCTATTTCTGTTGATCTGAAAAAAGTCTGGGCGAAAAGAGCGAGTAAGAAATCAGTCAAATGGTAATGACAATATTCAGACTAGATTGAAACAATCTGCAAAACACACACCAAGAAAACCAATATCAGCAAACGACGATGGTATTTCGCCCGTGAGAATATTACCATCCACTCTAAATTCTCTGAGGTTGCGAAATGTTTCTACGTCAAAAAGATTACCCCTGAGCATATTATCGGACAAGTAAATATCTGTCAGGTTGCCTAGATTGACTATCGATTTGGGGATTGTTCCAGTGAGTCCATTGCCGTTGAGGATGAGCTGGGATAGCATGGAGAGAGATCCAATGTCATCTGGAATTGTTGATTCAATTCTGTTCGAGTCCAGCCGAAGGACTTGTAATTCCGATAAAAAGCTTAATTCCATTGGCAAGGTTCCTTTGAGACTGTTCGCGTCTACAAAAATGTAAAAGTGATGAAATGTAATCAGTTATGACTAGATACCAAGAAAAATCAGCAGATACTCGAGAGGTATAGAGTTGCTTACATAACACTAACTGCAATACTCGATCGTCCTCATTACAGAGCAATACACCCTTCTTCTCTCCGGAACGCTTCATCCTCCACGTACAAATATGTCCCTCGCTTAAAAAGTTGATGTTGTCGTACCAACTTCCCTCTGCATTGGATGAAAAATACAGCAACGCAAGCGCATATCGCTCACGCAACTCTTCAACCGACAAGGCAGTGGAATCATAAGAATTTTGGTCTTTTTCCAACCATTGCATGGCAGCTTTTCGTTCCAGGTTGTATTGTATCTGATCCATATCGTCGCCGTAAATGGTTTGCACCAGACTGGAATACAATTCCGAAGACGGGCTGAATGAAGGCTGCACTGATGGAGACCGACTAGGCCTTCTCGATATGGAAGGCGCGATCGTTGGACCTCCAACGGGCGCTCTTCGCGACAAACTGACAGACAGTCCCACCACTAGAACTACAATGACAACGACTACCAACCCCAATAGTCCCGCATGCACTTTTCTCCCTGCTACGGTGATAGAATATTTCTCTGGAACCACAAGCTCCGCACTCGGGATGTCATCTTTGTTGGATTCGTCAACAACCGTGGCTTCTGGGATAAATATTTCGTCTCCTTCGGTGAAGCGAACTGCGGAAGCTCTTTGGGAGAATGCGTCGAAGATAGTGTCACTGGTTATTGTTGTTGCGGCTGTAGTTTCAGTTCGTCGTGGGTGCGACGTGCTTGGGATAACCTGAGAGTTTGCCTGACGGTAAATGTTGGACTGCGGTATGGAGACGTTTGTTGTATCTGGAACCACCGCATTTCCTTGAGCAGGACTGTTTCTTTCTGTGTAGTGACTGTCATGATCGATTTCACAACTTTGTTCCGCATTCGTGTCGAGAGAGACAGAAGCGGCCACTTGCTCGTTGCTCTCTGTTGCCTTTTGCTTCTCTCTCGACAAGGAATCATCGTAGGAAGAATAAACGGATGGGAGACACGCTTCAGAGGAATTCAGTACTTCTATACCCCTGCTGGTCTTGAACTCTTTCCTTGCAGAAGTGCTCTGGCTGGTTGGAACGGGAGCCTCGGTGTTATCAATGATGTGTAGCGTTGGTCGTAATCGCACTGTCGTCATCGTTTTATTGATGCTGACACCAGACTGTCTTAATGGGAATACAATCGAAGATGCTGTATCTGGTGTTTTACCCGGGGCCTGCTTCTCGTCTGAGAGCATTTGTTCAATTGTATGGGTTTCTGTGTCTTGCCTGTGCAAGTCAAGGTCAACGCCATCGGCGGGGGGTGTTGCGTCGATGTCAGGTGCTTCGATTCGATCGTCTTCGTAATCAACGGATTCTTGGCTGTCGTGCAGTCGATAGGAGCTCATGTTGAAAGAATATTATTGTAGTTAGCTCTGCAATTAAAACTGCGGAATGCGGAATCGTGTGAATGTCAGAAGCGTTGGTGGGGGACGGATTTTGCATACAATATAGAGAGAATTCATGCCTCGCCACCTCTCGCCACTATTCTTGCATCGACGAAACAAGATTGTATAAAAAATGGTATTAATGTACCATACTGTAAAATGCCTACGGTACATTTGATACCATACCGCTGGTATGGCCACGAAACATCAAATGAATCGTGAAGTTATTAGGCTGTTTGAGCATTAGGTACTTTACAAAGGAATATACGTAATGAAGTTTGGAAACGACTTGATATTTCACAACACAATCAATAAATGAAAAGGAGGTATTTAGCCACCTCTATTGTATTGATCGTTCGTGCACAGAAGATGACTTTTTGGTTGAGATAAAGGATACTTTAAAAAGATATCGAATCCAATAAAATCACAGGGCAAGAATCTAAAACAAGGAATGGGTATGGTATCAGTACAATACAATACAATCGTGTATCTTACCCTATCTCACCCTACCATAATACATATAATTGAACCGATATCGTGTCACTCGAATGAAATCGAATGAGCAGTGGGTACGACGACAACGACTAAAAGAACGCCAACAGACATCCACCATGACGCTCACTATTAGTCCTTCCTCCATTCGACTATTTCTAACCATCTCGTGTACCTTGAGCATTATTCATCCATCAGCAGCTGCCTTGTTTGTCAATCCAGCAAGGAGTTCTCTTGCGTCGCATCGCTTCAAGTCTTTTCGGCTCGCCGCGAATTGCGCCGACAACGAGAAGGACCGCACTTTCTGTACCATCGGCGAGGACGCCGTCTTTCCATTCACCGATCGATGTCTTCATGATTCCAATCGAAGAAAAATCCTCTCGCTTCTATCGGCGGCATCCTTTCTCGCCTTTCGCCAATCGGCATCGGCACAAGTCGCCATCGATGCGCCACCACAGCAAATCAATACAGGCCAAAAAACGGCAGCATCCAGATTGTTATGCGCCGATCTAGAAGAAGAAAATAGAATCGCCATATTCGAGCGTGTGGCTCCGAGTGTTGTTTACATCGATACTTTTGCAGAGAAGAGGGATGTTTTTTCCACCAACGTCATGGAGGTACCCATCGGATCGGGCAGCGGTTATATCTGGGACTCAGAAGGCCACATCGTCACGAATTTTCACGTTGTTCAAGAAGCAAAGTCAGCGCAGGTGGCAATCCTCACTTCTTCCTCCGCAGTCGGCGACAACGCCTTTTTATCGAAGAAAACTGGAGGGAGCTCCTCGATGGATGATTCTCTCAATGCCATCAATCCATTCACTTCGGTCAGGCCGGGAGCGTTGGGGTCAGTTGGATCGACTGCATTGAATGGGTTCACAAGGAATGTGTACAAGGCGAGAGTCATTGGGGTCGATCCTGCGAAGGGTGAGTCTTCGAAATTGTCTTTCGTGTGTTCGTTTTTCATTCTACGTCGATTTCAAGTCATAATGATTATTAATTTATGTCACGTCACAACAGACATTGCTGTTTTAAAGGTAGATGCACCGATTGATGAACTACGGCCAATCGAAGTTGGCACATCTCAAGGACTGCGTGTAGGTCAAGGCAGTCTGGCTATCGGGAATCCTTTCGGACTCGACCACACTCTCACCACGGGCGTGATCAGCGGGCTTGGGAGAGAAGTTAGAAGTCCGACGGGGAGACCTATATCCAACGTGATTCAGACGGATGCTGCGATCAATCCTGGAAATAGCGGAGGACCTCTTTTGGATTCTTCGGGGAGAATGATTGGGATGGCTACCGCGATTTACTCTCCAAGGTAAGATTTCCCTACCTGTGATTGATTTTCTTCAAATTGTCTACAAGAAGACAGAGTTTAATAACAAATGCCGTTTGCAATTTTCAGTGGTGCATCTGCTGGTGTGGGGTTCGCTATACCAGTAGATACGGTTCAATACGTAGTCACAATGTTGATTAAAAATGGACAGATAATTCGGCCTTTGCTTGGGGTATCCATACTTGACTCCAAACAGGCACGGCAGGCATTAGGAATCACTAAAGGTGTACTGATATTGGAAGTGAAGCCTGGGACTCCTGCATTCAAAGCTGGACTTCGTGGAATACGTCGATCCGATAGCGGAATCATCGAAATCGGGGACATTATAACAGCCATTGAGGGATCACAAGTCACAAAGGAAGAGGATCTCTTCAAAGCGGTTGAACAATTTGAACCGGGTGATGTTGTAACAGTGAAAGTCAACCGACCTCAAGTCGAGGTTGACAGTGATGGAAATCCGGAAATCAGACTCAAAGAACTCGTGTTTTCCGTGAAGTTAATAGCTAGTGACGACTCAACATTTCTGCAGAAATGATGCTCAGCCAGGTGATGACTGGATTAGTGACACATCAATCAACTCAAGCACTTTTCCTTAGAGTCTAAGTAAACAACAGGAAAGGCAGGAAAGAAAATTAAGTTAAGAAACCGCTACTCTTACTCCGAGAGGATTTGGTCGTATGGACTGTCATGTGACCAGAATCCGCGTAGAGGTTAAGATTTGGCTAGTAATTTCAAATGATCCATAACTGTGACATCGTGGCAGGTGTTGGCCTTACTTATTTTGTGTCGAAACATTATTGTGCCCAAAATCCTTGTTTCTGCTCTGGATTTTAGGGAAATTTACATAAAAAATGAAAACAGTCAAAATTGATACTTTCCATAAAATGATGAAGTATGTCACAATTGATTGGATGAAATG
>JALLPD010001877.1:0-11217 GCA_036940065.1 Cyclotella cf. meneghiniana | reverse complement strand
ACACACACACACACACACACACACACACACACACACACACACACACACACACACATGTAGTTTCTGTATCATCAACATCATCTCCACACTACTTAATGTCAATGATCAACTCTTCTTCTTGGTTAATAAATGAGCTCTTCTGAAGTATTTGATTGGCATAGATTCCCATGAGAGTTTCATTCTGTCTCATAACATTGGATACATATGATTTCTTTGGACAACTCACTCTTGTGTTGCATTCTTTCTATTGCCTTTTTTATTATGCAGTTTGTATCTACAAAGACACAAACATGAAAGCCTTCGGTTGCATGTACTTTGGTGCATGGTGAGTTGGTCAAATTAGAATTTAAATTGTGTTTCTCATTGTCTGGCACCCAGTTATCATGTTACTTTCTTACATTTATCTGTTTTGCTAAAGAAGATTATTTGTAGCTTTCTCTGTTGTGCCCTAAGTACTCTTTTCTGTTTCCTTGACAATGTTTTTTTATTTTACAGTTTCCGTATCCTGCTCTACTTTTGTCATTTCATGAAGATATCTGATGCCATGCAACGGCTTTTCCAAGTTGAATGCCCGCCAAGAAAATGCAGCAGAACCTGCATTCCTTTTTTCCAAGAGTGAGGCATGTGAACCCTCCAAAACCCTGAGGCTCATCAAATCAAACTATTATGGACAATGCATGTATTTCTCTTAGAGATAGTGTTGTAAGACTCATGTGAATGAGTTCTTTCTTCAGAATTATGCCTTTTGATGGTAGCTGCATTTTGGCTACTTCAATTGCTGGTTGTTGAATGCAGTTTTGGAAATAATGATTCCGGTCTTACAGATGGAGACAAACTGAGCTGATAAATTATACACTGCTTTGCAGCCGTTATATCACATCTATAACACAGGACAATTGAATCAAACCATCTTGTATGTAACAGGAAGCTTGACAGAAGACATATGGTCAGCAACAGACAATGATTCCATGAGCCAATGCACAGGATGATGGAATTATGGGTGATGTTCTCATGCATTCAACAATAATATATGGCTGACATTTATCCTTTTGTTGGACAAAAAATACATTTCAATGTTTTTTATTTTTTATTCTAATGTACTAAAATGGTACAGAATTGGATAGCTACAGGCTGACACATCTAATAATCGAAGATGTAAAAAGAAAAAGTGTTTCACATTAATAGGTTTCAATCAAGGAAATCTCAAAGTTGCCCTCAAACTCATTGGTTGTAAGTGGCATCTCATGTCAACAGTGATTCCATCAAGGTTGAGTCTGTAACCATATTTGTTCATGCTGCTAACCTGACCCAAGGAGAAGGTGCTGAAATAATCACCAAGCGCCCAATGACTAGTCATCGGCCTGAAGACAAGGCCACCATTAAAACAATCTAGCCATGGTATGCCCGTGTTTCCCATGAATTACATCCAATCATCCATCCATCTAAACCTGGGTGCCAAGTTGTGAAATAAAGCCAGCTATGCCAAGATACATCATTTCATCTCAGTCAAAGGGTCAAATGATGACGTAGGGGTGCTCTACTCTGCCACCAGCAAAGAAGGCTATGACGGTGCCATCACCTATGTTGAAGTTGTGGAGGGGAACATCATGGATACCTTGGTGTTTGTCAACTTCTTGCTGCTCCAGGTTGGCAAGTTGATTCAATGTGTGCTCATCCCACCACAATCCTATGACAAAGCGAAAGAGGAACAACAAGAAGTTGCAAGACAGTCAGGATGGTAATGTCAACTTTGGTGTATGGTTGTCAAACCTTCTTTCCCTGCAAATGCTGACATGGCATGTGTTGGTCCTTATGGTGGGCATTGTAGAAACTCAACAGGCCAATGGGATGTCACTGACTAAAATCATTGGAACAAAATAGACTTGGATGCACCAGGTCTCACACTCCAAGATGAAGGATTCTTGAATCACAGTAAACAATTTGATAGGAATTAGGAATGCCATTCCCTTGGAGATTTCAATTTCACAGAAACAGAGAGTCACACCAACCTTGATGAAACTACATTCTGGATTGGACTCAACAAGGAATTTATGAATCAGAAACCTGAGGTACTGCTCACAATGCACTTCTCAAAACTGCCAAACAATCCATGGTCACCAAAGTCCTTGAGAACAATACTAGGTTGAACAGGATAGACAAGCATGTTGTAATTATTATCACCATTTTACAGGGCATCTGCACTCTTGGCAACTTGAAATGCGCCATATGCCACTTCCAACCATTGTTAAGGCATATTCTTGTGATTCTGCTTTTGCTCAAGCTTGGACTTTTGTTTTGTTCTTGTTGTTGTTCAAAATATTAGTCATCTTAGAAACTATGTGAAGCAATAAATACATTCTATGATTATAACTCAGGATTAGGGTTGTCATGATCAAATTTGGCTTGATCTTCAGGGTCAATCTCACCCTAATGTGATTTCTTCATTGCCTTCTCGAGCTCTTCTACAACCATTTTCTCCTCCAGCTCACTAACCATGACATTTTCTTCCGGTTTGCTTTGATTTTTTTGTTTTCTGCACATTGGTTTGATTTCTTTGTGTGACTTTGACAACAGTAGATTGTGGATAGAATAGTAAGTATATTCATGAGTGATGTTGATGGAGAGGTGTCGTCCTCTATCACCTCTAGTTCTCCACATCTTGAAATTTCCTCAACGTCCTTGTCCTGAGAAGCCTCTTCATCCTCCTTTGGAGGTGCATCATTGACATACATGGCCTCTGTAAGGGTATTTGATATCATCAGGATTGTTGTGACAGTAACTGATAAAACTACAATTGAAAATAATGGATATCTAGAAGTTTGAAGAATATAACTAACAGGATCTTACAAATACAAGAATATCAAATGAAATACAAGATCAGCTACCAATGGAATCAGGTTTCTTGGTGGCATTTCTGCTCAAGCATTTTGAGTTCATGTTCTGTCCTCTTCCTCTCTTTGAAAAGAAGCTACCCTTCATGGGTGTCATTTCTGGAAACTGATTTGTGAGTCCTCTTGGAAGCATCAATTGACAACTGGACAGCAGCATAGTATGGCAAGTTATTGTCATAGTGAAACTAGATGGTCTCCTCACCCTTAAATCCCTTCCAGTTTTCAGCATTGTGTGGATCATATTCAAAGAAGACATGAATTATGTCTAGGCTATACTCATCATTGGCTTGAATCACATTGTTGAAATAAGTATTGTTGCAAGAATCCCCACAATCCAACAAATAGGTTGGATCCATCATAGGAAATGCAACAGGTAAATTCTTGGTAGGATGGAGATAATTGACTGGTGATCATCATGGAACTTGAGCTGCGCAGCATGAAGTTGCTGGTGCTATGGAAAGAAAATGAGGATTTGATGTTACATTTAGAGCATAAGAAGTGCAGCTGATTTTTATTTCACTAGGCTTCATCTCTGTTACCTCATTATGATCATCAAGTTCAAGATCAAATGAAACACACCTAGCAAAGGCTGCACTTGCTTCTAGATGTCTGTGTCTTGCATGGATTGCTTCATCATTTAGCAAAACCAGATGGAGAAATGCTTGCTACACCAGAAATCATTTCAACAGCTTCAAGAGAGCTACATGGAATCAAGTCAACATCCTTGGTAACAGTGTCTTCCATCAGCATGGTGGTTCTTCACAATAACTAATAACATCATGAGTTTTCCAGTGCTCAATACCGAATGAGTGAGTGAAACCGTCTGATGACTGGAGGGCAATATCATTGATATACTCGACAGCATGATTGTAGTCAAGGTATCTGACATATGGGTCTGCCGAGGGAGGATCGGACATGGATCACTTTGCAACAAAGAGAGGGACAGGATTTAAAGTGACAGTAGAAAGAGGGTCTTTGACTTTGTTAGTTTTGGTGACGGCTTTTTTCTGTCCTGATTTTATAGCATGGAGGAAGTGAATCATAATCACACTCCACTTTGGAATCAAAGCTCATGGACATGATGCTCAAACAGTGGTTGGGTTCTCTGGCTAACCCTTATAAACAATGGAACTCATAAACAGGCTGTGTTACTTTTGTGAGTAGAGTAACTTTGCCGCTTGGTGGATGATTAAAGCCAGCTTCAGCTTCAGGATTTTGGCCCAATCAATTCCACTTGTCAGCGGTTCTGGAAGGCATGTTTGTGGCCATATGGGTGCCAGACTTCTTGATGGATTGAAAGGAATTTGTAAAGTGTGCAGAGTCTCTTTGGAATGCCTTGGAAGTTGAGATACCAGAGCAGGAGTTTGTCATCCCTGGTAAGATTACTGCTTTGAGCTTGGTGTCTAGGAGAAGACTGAGAGGCAGCTACCCTTGGTGGATGTGCTTTACTTGGTACAGGTGACAGTGATGTGTGAAAACTTTCTCTCATGGCTGTTGCTGGTATGTGTGGAATGGTAAATGCATTGGTATATGCCACCTCTCTGCCAACAGATCAATTTTGACAAAGTACTAAATAGTTCCTATACAATTTGTTAGGGAAGAAAAGTTATGTTAATCCTACATTCATTCTTTTAAATTGTTATGAATCCCACAAAAAATTACTAAAAATCAGTCTTTCTGGCATAAATAATAAATTATTTTTTGACACAAATGACAATTCAAAGTTTTGGTTCAAAAATTTGCATGTTCTATATAGGGATTCTTTTCACAGACATAAATTGACACCTTTCATCGTGTTCTGATGTCTTTTATTTCTATGCACTGAATTGGTACAAAAATGGATAGCTAGAGGATAGAAAATCCAAGCATAAAGCTGGCAAAAAAATAATTTATAAATTCATCGGTTACCAGTAACCAGTGTGGGACAGTAAGGCATCATCAACTAAGAGAGTGATGGTGATTCTTTTCACAGACATAAATTGACACCTTTCATCATGTTCTGATGTCTTTTATTCCTATGCACTGAAGTGGTACAAAAATGGATAGCTAGAGGATAGAAAATCCAAGCATAAAACTGGGAAAAAAATAATTTACAATTCATCTGTTACCAGTAACCAGTGTGGGACAGGAAGGCATCATCAACTAAGAGAGTTATGGTGTTCAAGCATCATTTTTTATTTACAATCACAACACATTGCTCTAGAGTGACTCCTTCATCAACCTCAAACTCAATTTATGGATTTCATCTAAAATGTTGTTTTCACAAGAATGCCTCAGAGAGAGGCTAAAGCATCTCAAGGACACTAAATGGGAGTAAGACAGGGTGTGCAGGCAAATGAATCTTGAGAGATTCTCTGCTCATTATGGCTTCCCACCTGAAACTATTGCTGCTGTAATTAATGAGAATCAACGTATTGATCAAATGCATTTGTACATGACACTTTTGTGGTGGAAGTTATATGATTCAGAGTATGCAATAGAGTCACAATGGAAGATCCATCCTGAAACAATTCAAGATATTTTACATGGTGTGTGCCAACAACTTGCAAAGAGGAAAGTGGACAAGATTGTTGTCACAGATTTTGATGCATCCTAAGTATTTCTTGCCAGTATTAATTGTGTTCATTTTAAGTGACAAGAATTCCAAACAAATCCAGGCAGAAGGTGGTACTCTCTCAAGCACAATGGACCTGGCCACTTTTATGAGGTTGGTGTTGATGTTGTGAAGGATTGTATTGTATGGATAAATGAGCAATTTCCTGCTGCATTGTATGATGCAACAATTTTTGTGGAGACAGAAAGAAAGATGACAAAGATACCTGGAACAAGGCCAGTCTGTATCACAAAATGTCACCAATGAAGAGATTTTTTGGGATTCTGGATATGGGGAATCAGATGAAATATCCACCACTCTTGGGGGCATTCAGATAAAGCAAAAGGATTAATTGCTAGGTTCAAATCAAGGGGTAAAACTCTTTTTAGAGGGCACAAGTCCTTGGAAATCATGGATAGTGCTTTATTTTGTCACAAAGCAAAAAAGGGTGGTGCTGCTCAGGGTAGGATGGCAGTACATGAGTTAGTTTTTGATGTCATAACTGTTGTTATACAGTATAAATTTGAGAATGGTAACCACCTGTTTGATGTTTAAAGCTAAAAAAAGCTTAATCTATCTTGGAGTTTGACAACAAAAATTAATATAATCAACCAGTTCTGTTTTACGTTGTAGTTGATGTGAACAACTAAGTTTTATGTTGTATAGTACATGTGCTTTAATTTATGTCAAGTTCTTTTAGTTGTGCAGTCCTTTGCTCAGAGTGAGGCCTGGCCTCTTCTTGGTTACATTTGTCATTCTAAAACTTTTCTTCTACATGCTTTGAATTCTCGTTATGAACAGCTTTGGCCCACTGCTTAGTTCCAATACCATCATACACTGGCCTCGTTGATTTTAGCTCTGCTGGCTTCATTCCCTTTGATTTGTCTGCTGCAACATCAAGCTCCAATATTTTTTGTTGAAAGCCCATGCATACTGAGATATCCATGGTTGATAATTTTTGAAGCATGGTAGTTGATGCTGTGGGCAGCTGAAGCTTTGTCATCAAAATCTTTCCTTTTCATGTTGATTTGAATAGTTTTTTAGACTTCAGATATTGGTGCTGAAATTCGTTTTTTATAATATTGGAATGTCTTGCCACTTGCCCAAACCTCTGATGAATTCATTTTTCAATAGAGGTGGTTGTGATTCAATACGAGTGTTTCAATCAGATAAATCTTTGCCTGAATCAGCCTCCATGATGTGTAGTTTCATTTCCTGTACAATCAAAGAACATGGTTAGCAATCCAATCATTTTTTGTGACAAATCTTCACTAATGACTCACCTGCAGACACATCAATTGTGGTGTCTAAATCACCCAAGAGTTGTTGCAGCAATACCTTTTTGCTACCATTTGGTCCCAATCCTAATCTCTTCCACTCTAGTTGCAACCCTCTATATGTCATATTGTGTGAACTTTTTTGAGCACTTCTTGTAACAGTACCACAGCCATTGTCATCAGGAGAACCCTTTCTACCATCAACAGGTGCACCCCTTGCACTGCAAGTGGCTGTATTGTGTCCCTAATATTGCCTCTCCTGGTATGATCATTTTGAGATCTGTCACCATGTGGGACCCTTCCGCTGAGATTTGAAACTGCACCTAGCCCTGATGTGAATCTCAAAGAAGCTCCAAGACCAGATGACAAATCCATTCCACTGCCAACTGTCTTGGTAGCCGTGTTGCAGCTGTCACCTCCAAGTGAACTCCTTTCACCTCTAGTCATTGTGTCATGGCCCAAATGATCCAAATAATATGCAGCTGTGATGTGGCCTCTACAGTCAGGTGAATCCCTTCTTCCTCTTGTATTTGTTTCATGGCCCAGAAGACATCTCTCATTAGTGGCAGTGCTGTGGCCTCCATGGCCTAGAGTGCTACTATGGCCAACACTTTGTCCAGCGTTCTGCATGGGATAGAAGAAGGGGGAGAAGTGTGAGTTGATGGTCTAGCTGACAAATTGCTGACCAGTAGCAGACCACAACTGACCAACCACTGACCTTTACCTGACTGACAGCTGACCAGCAGCTGACCAACTGCTGACCAATCAGACTGATATTACCTTCTTGTGGCTAAAGGTATAATCAATCATGCATGTTTTTTGGTCACACAATGTTTTCTACTTACATAGAGATAGGTAGAACGTGCTTCTTCCAGGTCCCCAGAATGCTAGACATTTTTCAAAATTGTCAGTCATTTTTGCTACCTGACATCAAAATCTGACATTCTGAATTGTTAAAATTGGCAGATTTTCACAAAAATGTTAGATGTCAGGTATACAACGTCGAAAATTCACCTGATATTAACACATAGTCAATGACATAGGCCAAGTATCTATGGCCATGAGTAGCATATATTTTAAGTACTTCGTTTTACTTAAAATATAATTGAAATACTTTCATTTTGTCAAAAAGGAGAACTACACAAGATATTTTGGATCTTGAAGGTTCAAAGATCCAAGATCCAAAAATACACTACATACTGTACCAGTGGCATGTAAAATCTACACACCAGCTTATGGAGGAACATTACTCCATGAATGGGACGACATACAAAATTTTGTATTGTGCTGCAGCAGCATTTTTGTACAGTAGAAATAAAGCTCATAATTTTCTACTTTTCACATTATTTCTATTTTCCAATTTCAACGTCAAAACCTTTACTAGTTTTCAAGGCATATGGCAACATACCATGCACCTTTTTGTGCACAAATTTTCCACTTGTGAACATTTTTGTGGATATTTTCTAATTATGCTACATCATTCTATTTTGATCATATTGCATGAAGCTAGTAGTTTTTAATGTTTCATTATTATTAATTTGTGAACAAAAAAGTGCACGGGAGTTGATTGGAATTTTTACACCCAATAAATTTTATGATAAGGGCCTTCACAGAAAATGGAAAGACAAATATGATGATTTTATTCTCATGGTACTGGTCCACATGTGGGATACAGCACTCTACATACAGATAAGTACCATTCACATTGAATCTTACCACCATGGCTATTATTTTTATTCTCAGCGACACACCATCTTTCATCGATGTGATCTTTCAACCAATGCAAACACTACTACTTTCCGCATGAGAGAGCCATCCATCCCTTTGAGCGGGCTTGTTTTAAGGTTGATTTGGCTGTGCATCACAGCAATTCCCACAACCTGGCTGACAGGGCTGCAGCTGCCATGAACTTGGGAGGTGAGTGTAACCCTGCTTCTGGTACTCAGGGGCTGTCTGAAATTTGTGCTGCGGTCACAGCAGATCCCTGTGATAGCATTGCATTTGGGACAGCCCCCCCATGATAGTTCTTCAGATTTTGGTGGAGGTGAGTGTTCCCTCAGTGCTACTGGCACCGGGCTGTCTGAAATTGGTGTTGCAGTTGTGGCAGCCTCCCACAATAGTACTTCAGATGCAGCACCCTCCCATGATATTGCTATGGATGTGGCAGCCTCCCAAGATAGTGCTTCAAACTTGGGAGATGTTGAATATGCCCGCAGTGCTACTGGTGCTGGGCTGTCGGAATTTGGTGCTGCAGTTACGGTGGCCTCCTATGATAGTGCTGCAGTTGCAGCACTCTCCCGTGACAGTGCTATGGCTGTGGCAGCCTCCCAAGACAGTGCTGTGGCTGCAGCAGCTTTGTGTGATAGAGCTTGGGCTGCAGCAGCGTTGCAAGATAGTGCTGTGGTTGCAGCAGATGCAGGTTGCCCTGCAACAAGGGCAGGCACTGATAGACTGTGGCTATCAACAACTGTTGGTTGGATGTCAGTGGATGACAACACAGGTAAGTTTTTTATTTGATTTTTGTTGACAAAAAATCATAAAAAAGGACAACCATTTGCATCACTCTTTCTTCCCAGAGGATGCACCACATGGGGAGAACGTTCGGGAATATGCACAATGTCATATCTCCCAAGAGCACAATCTTCTATGCCAACCAAAGTGTGGTCCTCCTTTGGTTACACAATAGTCCCCATCGCTCTTTGCTGGAAGAATCTTTTGTTGACACTCTTGGTTCATTAGAGAATGAACCGGAGATGAAAATGTGGATTAAGGATCTCCTCATGAAGATGCACCCAAGGTCTGTTTGCCCTGTTATCTTCTCTTACCTGACTTTTAATGTCTTCAGTGAATATCTTGCCTCAAAGATGCTTCGAAGGCAACATTCTGGCTATGCCCGCAACATTTTATCTCCTTCTTCATATGACAGATATTGAAGTTCATTAATTCACCTCTACAAGATGTCAAAGTACATGGATGCGAATTTTGCTACAGATTTGCAACAGTTCATGATAGGAATGAAATGCAGAGTAAGTTTTATTTGTTGTTTTTGTCACATCTGCAAATAAGTAACATATTATATAACCCAAATGTAGGTCCCAACAAAGGCAGAGCATGGTGATCCTACAAGTCAGGAGAAGAATAAAATGAGTTGGAAGGTATATGAGCTGATTTGCAATATTTTTTTGGAAGGTGATGATGAAGAATAAATTTTTGCTCATGCATTTCTCACACTTGAATGGAACTTGATGTCTTGCTCTGAAAATGTTGTTGATTGTCATGCTGAGAATCTTCTCTGGACAGAAGATGCCCTTGGTTTTCATTTCCCTCGCACCAAGACTGACCAACTTGGGAAGCGGAGTGATGCCATTTGGCATGTTTATGCCACACCCAATTCTCCTAGCACTTGTTGTCATCTTGCTCTTGCTTGCTATTTGTTTGCAAATCCTGGCATCTTGCTCAATAATGATTCATCCAGGGGACCCAACAAGTTGTTTCCTGGATCAAATCAATATGAACGCTTCATGAAAGTTTTTCACAGAGTCATGCGCAACAATGAGGAAGCTTTTCAACGTGTAGGGGTGAAGCCTGGGGATCTGGGATCCCATTCAACAAGGAAGGGTGCTTGTAGTTTGGCAGCATCTGGGTCAACTGTATCACCACCAATTGTGTCAATTTGTCTTCGAGCAATGTGGAGTATGGGTGGCATTAAAGAGCGCTACTTACATTTTGAGAATGCAGGTGATCAATATTTGGGTAGAGTAGTTGCCGGCCTGGATTGCAATGAGTACTTGTTTGCTGTCTCACCACCTTACTTTGATCTCAGCACTGTTGCAAATGAGGAAGAAACAGAGAAAACCATTGATGAATTAGTTGCAAGGTATCTTGTTGGAGGGAATGTTTGCCCTCCAAGACTCTTTGTGATTTTTCGTTATCTCTTTGCCTCTCTTTGTTACCATTCAGAATTCTTGAGCAAAAAACTCCATCCAAAGAACAAGCTCCAGGCATCACCTTTTTTTACATCAATACCAAAGAATGTTCAGGGACTTGCAACAATTAAGTTCCCATGGAACTCAACCAAGTACACACCTCCTTTCACCGGTTTGCCACCTCATGTGTCACTGCTGTCAAAGATTGAAGGATTGACTCATCAAATTGACAAGATGAAGTGTGATTTTTTGTCTGAAATGAATGAGGCATTAGACAAGAGAGGAGTTGGCAGTGAAAGCTTTTTTTGCACGAAGACGATTCAGGAAAGCATTGAACATAAGTTTGACAGCTTCACGGTGAACCTTTTTGCTAAACTTTCATTGAACTCTCATCTTCCTAATACATTTGTTAATACATCCACTAACCCCTTACTCAGTTCTGACCACAGTGTGTTTGCAGTAGAAGACACTGCACTGTGCTTTCAACAAGATGAGAAGACTCAGTACAGTTTGTTTGTTGGGAAGGAAGG
>JALLPD010001876.1:0-11126 GCA_036940065.1 Cyclotella cf. meneghiniana | reverse complement strand
AGTTCTACCTCCCTCCTATTCATGCTAGGAGCGAAGTGCAACTATGTTGTCGCGATTATTCTTTCAAACAAAGAAGTTATTGCCAATGTAACATGACAGCGTGACCTGATGGTCACGAAATTTTTTGCCTAGATGATCAGTCACCATAAATTTGAAGGGGAACAAACTGTCTGAGACCCATCGACTCATATATCAATCGAAAGCTCATGAAACAGGGAATTTGAAGTATGTTTCGTGCATTGGGAGCCCAGGAGCTGTAGAAAAAGTTATTGCTGATCAAAGAAGATTGATGAGATTTGTGTTATTTTGTTACAAAAGTGGTGCGTCAGTACTACAGTTAAACTGGGACAAGATTTTATGTGATCATCTGTATACAGATCAAAAGTACTTTGTCTGTTTTGACAATGAATATATAATTCTTCTTCCAGGTATTCAATACCTCCTAGCTGCCTGTTCATTCTTGTAAAATATTTACAATGACATGGATTGCATAACCGGCGATACAGCCATGTCAACAACCACACAAATCATCATCATCATCATCATCTTCCAGTCCTTTGTGTATTCTTCCCTCGACACCGATCCGACTCTCACAAAACACTCCCATCCCCAAGAGTCGCCGACAACTCCTCGCTCTTCTTCCGCGCCGTGGCCCTCCTCCGTATCACCCCCAACAGTACCACCGATGACAGAACGAACCCTATCGATATCGAAATCAATCCGTATTCCATAACGAAATCGTTCTGTCCATCTTGGGCTGCGTCGCCATTTATTTCGTCGGCAACAATCGTGTAATGAGTGGACGCATCGGACAGATAGACGGAGGAGTCCGTGCCGTTTTCGCCAGAGTCCGAGTGTGCATCCGACGGCGAAATTTGCGCGTCGGAAGAAAGGACGACGGCGTCGGTGGGTACCACGGTGGGAGAGGGAACGAATAAATTCTCGCTCGACGAATACGTCGGAGGATAGGTCCGCGACGAACGCGTGGGGGTGGGCGAATTCGATAGCCAATCGGTGGGATAAAATGTGGGCGACGGGATCGTCGGCATGGAGTCTGCCGTCGATTCCGTGGGTGTTTGGTTTTCTTCGTCGTTGGCCGCCGCGTCGTCGTTCAAGAGAAATGTCGGGGCGGCCGTCGCCGTTATTTGGTTTGTGACGGAGGGAATGTCGCCTCCGCCGCCGCCGCCTTGTAGCACGGTGGGTTTGGGATCCTTCTCCGGAGGCAAGTTCGCCGGCGGTGGGGCATTTCCGTCGACGGTGGGAAGTTTGGGCGTTTTCGCTTCCATGGTGCCGGGAGGTGTTACGGTTGCGGCCGAGGGAGTCTGTTGCTGCTGTTGTTGTGAGGGGGGATCGCCGCCGCCGGTCGACGATGGTATTGTGGGGACCTTGATTGTCTTCGGAAGAGTGGGGGCTTGCGACCGGGGCGGTGCAGGTACAGGTTGTTGCCCCGGTATGGCCATCGCGTTGGAGCCATGAGCTAAAAGGAGGAGAACAAGGTATTGCGTCATGGTGATGCAGAACCGTAGTTGTACTGACGATCCTTTTTTTGTTTGTGACACAACAACCCAAAGCCACAAAGTTGTTCGTCTCGAGGAAAAAAGAATAAACACGTACACAGACAGTCTTGTGAAAAAGTTTACCGCGAAGCCGATTCAAAAATTGTCTCAATAGAGGAACCCGTACCTTGATTTTATTACTTTTAATGGTAACACGAAGATTCGTAGTTCTTTTAAGCCTTTTTTGAAATGTGCATTTATCATAAAAAATATTGTAATATCCGATTGAAGTTTGTCTCGTGCTGTACAATACAAAAAGGGAAGACGCGGGACCGTGAATTCCTCGCTTCATTCACTCTGTAACACATAATTTTTGGCACCTGAACATTATTCATCTTGTCATCTTGAATATCCACCATTGTTTCAACAAGATTATTCCTGCTTCCTTCATTTTTGACTCGATCGAATTGCAAACATCTTCAATTGCTGTTACATGCATTGCCCATTCCAATCATTGTGAATTATTATCCCCTATCAGTCATGAGAATAGCCACCTCATCGCTCCTGTCGCTGTTGCTGCCTGGAACAAATGCCGCTCGTAACCGCCACAAGCGTCGTCGTCATCATCATCATCACAACAACAACAACAAATCCATAAACTCTTCACTGATTCGAACAAAATCACTCACCCAAACAACGAGCACCGCAACGACCGTCGCCCAACACGTGTTCCCATGGCAACCGCGCCAACCCAACGGCAACATCTACCGCTCCCCCTTCGGACCCAAACAACGAAGCGACCTATGCGACGTCCTCACGACCACCGCGCCTTCCTTCGACGTCGACTCGAGCGCGGGATTGGATTGGAACGAGTTTTACGCCTTTTTGAGTTCCGTCGTCGATGCGGTCGCCGACGACGGTTCGACGATTTCGTCGTCGGGCCGAATGAATGCGAGGCAGATGGGGAAGGTGTATCACGATTTGACGTGCGAATGTCATTATACTTATCGGTTTCCTTTGACGTGTTGTCATGTGGAGGAATCGTCCGAGAGCGATTCGCCGCAGAGTGAAGTGACGCTTTTGGGGTTGGATGCGAACGATGATTCGAGTTATCAGGACAAACAATATCGAAAGAATTTTTGTAATGGCATCATGTACATTTTGGAGAATGAGGGGATTGACTTGGAGATTGTTGCTGACGCTATCGGGAATGGCTTGAATGTAAATGTTACGGATGTTCCTTGGAATGAAGTTGATGCGCATGATGATGATGATGAGAGTCATGTGGTGGATCAAAGTCAAGGTCAAGAAAGCAGTGCTGGTGGGTCGACAATTGCCACTGTGGTTACCTCAGTGTCTGCGGATGAAGAATCTTTCAGCAATACGGAAACATTGTCGACTGAGTCGCCCGTTATCACGAGTCTTGGCGATGACGTTGATCCTTCCACCATCACTAACGAAACAGAAGACGAAGACAGCGCCCTTGATAGCGGCAGCAGCAGCAGCAATATCATCACCGACAACTCGGATGAATCTACCACCGACTCTTCCCCGTCAACCGAATCATACACCGAATCCACGCTCTCATCATCAACAACAATCGAAACAATCGAGACATCATCAAACAATACCACAAAACCTCTCCCACTCGACGCATCCACTTCCTCCATCATGTCCGCATCCACAGCCGACAGCACCGCCAACAATAAAAACGCAGGCCTATCCATCGGAGCCGCCGCAGGCATCCTCCTCGCCATCATCGCCCTCCTCCTCGCGGCAATCACGGCCGTCGTCCGCAGAAAACGACGAGAACGACGCAGACTCGCGGAATTCGCCGGAGAAGACTCGGTCCCGGACGACCTCGACGCAGAATCGGTCCCGAAGGAGACCGCGGGAGGCGACAAGGCATACGCCGAGTGGACCCCGGACACGGACACGAGCGCGGAGAATCCATTGAGTGCGGAGGAGACGAGTGGATCGGAGGCGTCTTCGGTTGTGAGCGTCGAGCATGATGAGGAATGCGCGCAAATAAGTTTTGAGGAACAGGAGGACGGTGGCGTGGAGGCGAGGGTTACGGTGGGGAGTACTTTGGCAGCGATGGGTGTGGCTAGTACCGTGACTGGGAGGTTGAGTGCTCCGCGGGGGAAGACGGATGTTTGACGTGATAGACAGCGGAGTGTTTCGTTACCTTGCCGATATATTTGTTTCAACAAACGTGATGGAGCGAGGAGAGATGGCTAACCAAATAGGAGACTACATGTTCATTGTGACATTACACATCAAATTAAGCTAGGTTTACCGCCTGCTTAGGAACGTTTCAAAAGTTTGTATGGCACAATCCTTTTCATAAGGTTTCTATGTGAACTTGGACCATTGCGTAACTTACACTCTGACAAGAATCCGAAGTCATAAACTCCTGTTTTGGATACTAACGTACCATGAGATTTGAGCAGAAATAATCCGAGTGTAACAATAACAATTCAACTATTAAAATCAGGCATCTACAACATTTGTCAAGGCAATTTTTCATCATTCTTTTGTCGTTGTTTGTGAAGCAGCAAGTCGATTTCGTGAAGACAATAGTCGTATCGCCCTCTACTTGCTGCCTGGTACGGCGATCCCATCATTTATTCCAAATGCAATCGGCATCACTGGGCAAAAATAGTGCACACATTCGAATCGCCGCCATTATCAAAATTTAGTGTCCATTCGAGCTTGTTGCAGGTGTCACCCATACTTGCCGTGGCGACCCACTGCCCTTGCTCATCAAAGAGAGATACAACCACATGTGAGAGACGGCAAAGGCAACCATTCGGATCACTTGGGTCACGGCACCAGCGGTTCAAGACTCTTAAAGAATCAACGGGGAATGATTCTCCCAAGTCAACTTTCCACCACGAGTATTCACTGCTGTTGGTGGTGTGCGAGAAAGTGCCATTCTTTCCATCAACTGCATTTGATGCAACTGAAGTGCCCAGAGTAGATGACTGTATTGCGGTCTTCCCTTTTGCGACATTGACCCCTGCCGAATAAATTTCCACCTCAAACATTTGAATTGGGTTACCAGTGATGGAATGCAATTTGACTTCTTTTGCTCTAGGGAGTAAAACGGCTACTGGAGGGAGAGATTTCAGTGGGGATAGAGTTGGAGATAGAGTCGGACTGGGGGTCTATAATAATATAAATTACAGGAGAGAAGCACTATCAGGTAAGCAAAAAGGAATGAGCAAAGATACTGATTGCTTCAAATAGATACTTACTATCCCAGAGCTAGTGCATTCGAAAGACCGTTGGAAACTGAAACTCAATGTTGCTTTTCCGCATGAGTCATCTATTGAACGCGTCACAAGAACCAAACCTTGATCGTCAACTAGAGAGAGAGTCGCATATGACAGACGACAAAGACAACCTTTTGGATCACTCGAGTCAACACACCACCGGTTCAATACTTCTACAGAATCAATTTCGAACACTCGTTCGAAGTCGACCTGCCACCATGCACGTGTACCAGTAGCTTGCGCTGTGTGCGAAAAGGAGATATTGTCGTTGTCGATTGCTCTGGTTGCTCCGAAAGCGTTGAGAGTGGAGGATTGAGTTGCTCTACCTCCTGTGGCAACATTGTTGCCAGATGAAAACACTTTCACTTCGAATACCTGAATTTGTTCATTTGTGGTTGCCTCCAATTTTACAATCTTAGCACCAGGGTAGCAGCTGAATGCGGTTGTCGTTGTTGGATGTGTGCTCGGTTTGTGCGTTTGAGAATCTGATGGGGTCAAGGTTGGCTTTCGCGTAGGCAAAGCTATTACGGGCCTTTTAGAGGGAGCATCAGTGGGTGTTGGCATCTGCGTAGGAATTTTTGTCGGTGATGACGTGATTGGCTTCTTGGAGGGAACCTTTGTTGGACTTTCGGTAAGTGGACTTCTCGTAGGCGCCTTCACAGGTGAACTAGTGATTGGCATATTAGAAGGATGATGTGTTGGCATTAAAGTCGGTTTCGATGTAGGAGTTTTCGTCGGTGGCGACAAGACTGGCTTCTTGGAAGGTGCATTTGTTGGTTTTGAAGTCGGCTTCTGAATTGGAAAATTCGTCGGTGACGTTGAGACAGGTTTCTTCGATGGCGCATTTGTTGGTTTAAATGTCAGCGGTGCCTTTGTTGGACTGCTTGTAATGCTTCCCGCGTCATATCTGTCGGTACAAAGCGCAAGTCGACAGTTAGTTTGATGACAACTTTACCAAGCACCGAGACGTCAAGGCTGCAAACTTACATGATATTTCCTTTGAACAATCTGGGCGAAAACACTGCACCGGTTGCTCCTGCTCCCGGAAACTTGCTTCCAATACCAACGCCTTAATTAGAGGTGTGTGTTTGTGAGAGATAACATTCAGCAGTGAAGTTCGAAGACAGTTCTAACAGCCTCACCTTGGTAAATTGTCAACGAAGCATCCGACGCAAGAACCTGTCCTTCGACAGTGCCCCTGTCGTACATGATATAGAACCCTGTATAGATGAAAAAGGATTGGGTCGATCCTGCGAGGACCGTCACACCAGTATTGAAGTCGCCCAACTTGGTTAATATGGTGCGCCCCATCTGAGTGACGTTTTTGGAATAAATTAGTGTCCATCCAGATAGCACGAGCTCGTTTCCAATGTAACTACCAGGGCGTGTATAGACTTCGACAACGTCAGTTCTTGCAGCATCCGTGTAAAAGTCAAACGATCTTACAACAACATCTCGGGATGCCATTAAATCAAACATGACACCTGGGGCACCATTTGTACCAGCATTGTGCGCAGTCAAAACAATGTTTGCACAGTCTTGAGGACAGGAACTCGAAGTTTCACTCATTTCACAAGATCGATTGCCACAAGTGTCTGAAGGTGGAAAGGTCGGTTTTGTTGAAGGACGATTTGTTGGAGTTGCTGTGTTTGGACGTTGTGTCGGAATGTTACTAGGCAAAGCAGTAGGCATGACGGTTGGCCGTCTGGTCGGCTGCTCAGTAGGCAAGGGTGTAACAGGGCGCTTTGTCGGGTTGAATGAGGGCTGTTTTGTGGGTGCGGATGTCACAGGTTTCTTGGTTGGAGGTGTCTTGTTGGATTTCGCGAATATAACATACTAATGGGTGAGCAAGAAGCCACCGAACTTTGATCATGGTTATGCAACAAAGTTCATGACATACCGTCGGCTTGTTTGTAGGTGTTGATGAAGAAAGGATGTCATAACTACAATAAGAGGAGTCAGAAGCAGAAGGATAGGGAATGTAAAGTGTGAGCTTCCCATACAGGTGCGAAAGGTACAAATATATATTCTTGCACGCACCTAATGACTCCATTGAATCTTCTAGGACTGAAAACATTGCTCGAAAACACACCGGAGAATTTACTGGTGACTCCAATCCCTTGGTACAACTCAATAAAGTTGTCAGAAGCCAACAAGGCCCCTTCAGATGTACCGGCCTCGTATTTGATGTTGCCCTGATTTACCCAAATGAAAAATGACTGAGTTACACCTGATGGAATTACGACCTTGTTTGATAGACTCAGCTCTGTCATCGTAACATCACCAAGTAAATTAATTGTTGCTTCGTGTACGAGTTCCCATCCATTTTGATCCAGTTCATACCCAGTGTACTGACCACTTCTTGTGTAAACCTGAACTAAACTCGTTTGCGCGGCCCATGAATAGAACTTGAACGAAGAAACCTCAAGACCACGAGAAACGGACTTGACCCAAAACATGACACCGGGAGAACCCCTTGATCCGGTGCTGAGAGCGATGAGTTGTAAATTGGAACAGTCAACCGGGCATATAGAGGAATACTCATCTATACTACAAACACCATCACCACACTTCCTTGTAGGCTGAGATGTTGGGTTCTTGGTTGGAAATGTAGGACGTTTAGTCGGCGACGCAGTCATAGGAACTGGCGCTTGTGTTGGAGTAACTGCAGCACATGGAGATGCTGGACCAAAGCAGCTGTCATTGGGCCCTTTCGGGATAACAATATAATAATACTCTCGTCCATTCATCAAACCACTATCCGTGAAGGTGAGTGCAGCTGTAGTTGCCAACTTAACCTTGCCTTGTCCACATCCTTTGACGCCTTCAGTACGAAATACTTGATAATTTGTTGCCCCATTTACGGCTGTCCAGCTGATCACTGCTTGCATGTTACCAGGAATAACGGTCACCTGTGGCGAAGAATTCGGTGTCACTGTGCATCCCGAATCTTTAACAGATGGTGTGCTGCAGGCGATTTCCTGGTCGTTGAATGCTTTGAATATAGCTTGCATGTGCGGAGTCCCATCATTGATATTTCCATTGTCGTCTGTGAAAATAATCGAGACCACCAAGTAAGACATCACAAGAACAATGTATTGCAACAAACTACAGAAACGAGCGCCTACCATCAGCCGCGAGATACTGTCTGTATCCAGATGCTGAATTGCAGCCCCCATATGGAGGGCTGCCAGAGAACCAAGTGTTGACATTCCCAGCAGCGATGAAGGTCAAACGTGTGACAATCTCGAGTGCAGTGTTGTCGTCATAGTTGTAAGGTGAGCTTTGAAGGGTGCGTTTGTAGAGGGACCACACAGCTTGGGAATACACCTGTCCCACACAATGAACTGCACCGCCACAGCTCCTATTCGATACCGAGAAGGTCTTGGGTGAGCCTCCAGATTGCTTATAGTCAATGTTACGCACACCTGAGAATTTTGCAAAGTCGTTTAGGGTGTCATGTTCAGTGCTATCCTAATTGTCGTCGCCAATCCCGAACGAGTGCCTTCTTACCTGTGCACCCTCCTCCTGATGTATAAAATCCTCTACCAACGCAGCTATCTCCTAATCTCAGAGCAGCGTAGATATCAGCAATTCCCTCGCCAGAAGGACCTGCAATAGATCCTGTAACGTCATTGTCATCCAACCCATGACCCCTAATGATTATAAGTAAGAAAGAATGGTAGATTGTGCCTTTAGGGAAACCGACAGCCCATCTTACAAGTCATCATCAGTTTCACGTACCATTCATGGACGATGACCCCAGCAAGCTCTCCAGTATTTCCACACCCATTTCCATTCCTGTAAAAATTGATTGTGTTCGACCAAAACGCATTGCAATTATTGTTGATATTGAGATTGACCGTCAGTCTTTGTTTCAGCCAGTTGTTGTTGGGCAGATGTGATCTCGCCATTTCCATGGCCTTGTTGAGCTCGTAGACGTTCGTTCGGGCTGAATGCGTGTTTCCACTCCCACCAACACCGGGAGTGGTGCCTTGGCATCGTGTTTAATTCAAAGTTTATATCAACGCAGAATTAGAGAAAACCAGACATACCAAATTAAAGGCACGAATTCACTCACAGTCAGTTCCGCCAGATGTACCCCAATCTAAACCACCCGATCCTGACAAACTAGAAGAACCGCAGTTATCTTTGATAAGCACATACTTCCCGTTGAAACTCGCGGTTACACTCCCGCTTTGGAAATAATTGCCACCGGTATCAGTTAATTCACTTCCAACATACATGAATGGCATGGGCCAACCAGGTTGCTCCACGCCATCAGGGTATCTTTTGTCATTGGAAATGGGGTACACGCCTCCCTTGGCCTGAAAGTAATCAACCGTATCTACAAACGAGTAGATCTGCCCAGAATGTGCATCCACGAGTCCTTCCATTACTTCGTTTTCTTGCCCTTCGAACAGGGGACAGACTCTCCATGCCAATACATATTTATAACCCTGTCCAAACTGTCCGCTGGACGATGAGGGCGTCATGGTCAAAATCTCAAGCTCGGGATCACAATTGTTGCCTCCTAACAATGCACGTTCGGCATGAGCAGCGATGGCATCGTAAGCTTCTGCGATGGTCAAAATCGGTTCTACCGAAAAATCTGACGGAATCGTCCCCCAATCCTCAAAGCCGACATTGATCAAATTGCCCAACTTAATGGTCGCCATAGCTCTTGCTCCCACTACCGGTATGCCCTTGAAGATACGGGGAATATGAAGCTGAATCATGTCTCCATCTTCTTGAATGCCTGTCCGGACAGTACCCTCGGCAAATAGCTCCGTTTCTACATTCACATCAAGGTCGGAAGCATGGTCGACCATCCAATTCTTTACAGCTTGAATGGCGAGTTGTTCCCATTCTTCAGACGTCACAGGAGATCCATGTGCAGTGTCATCTCCTGTCGTAACACTCCACAGCAACCGATTTCTGACTCCTCTGCCAGGGAGAATTGGTTGGGCCAACGTGAGTGATTCCACTCTTCCCGATTTCAAGTCGATTTGCGTACTGTTGGGAACTAGATCCAGTTTGACCTCAAATTCGTTCAATGCGGTAATGAAGTCATCTGGAATTTCAACTTCTTCGTCTATGTAATCATATTCTTCTGGTATTGGGTTATCTTTGGATAGATCAGGATCAACGAATGCGTTTTCGGCCACTGTGCCGTTTCGGTTGATATCAACCAAGGATTGGACCTGAATCGCTTGGAGTGCGCATAATACGAGCAGGCTGAGGCGCATGTTTAAACTAGTCTTTTGTAGTTGGTGGGATGCCGATGGATATTCTGTGAGATCACTTGAAATCGAAAGTCGCCATCAGTTTCAGCTAATGACTTTTAAGAGTGCATGCGGATGCGTAAGAAAACGAAGGTTGCATGCTTTCACATGTTCATTGATTTCCTCTGATGCAACGAAACGAAAAACAAAACATATGCTTAAATGAATCCGTCCATAGAAATACGCCATCGGGACAGTTTCACCAACGCAACACAACGAACAGCAACTATTATTTTCACGCATCCGGTTTACACAAAATGGTCCGGGTGCCGTCGACGAATGTGTATCCATCCCAATCCTGCATTCCCAAGGCACGACAACAACGCAAAACATCCATGAGACTTTGGCCCTGACGATACACACACATGGCCAAAATGTTTGTATATAATATGCACCTTGACAAATATCTTTTTTATGACATACAATGACCGTGGGTTCACCTCGATTGCCGCTGACATTATTGAAGTCTTATTGGAGAGCTAGGAGTAGAAGTGGGGAGAAGGCAGGGAGAAGGCCCACCGTAATAATATCATGTGTAAGATCTCGCATTTGGGTTGTGTGTTCATTGGAATTGATGATACACATAATTATTTTGAAGCGACATTCACTGTGCCAAATGATATATCGATTTGCTTGCGACTTCAAATATTTTTGTGAAGCAAAATTGACAAGATGAGAAAAGAGACCACAAGCCAAAAAATGTGCTTGTCAACAGGACTATTTTATTAAGCTTCTTTTTCTGGCATAGCTAATCGTAAAATCACGAAAAAACGCATATTATACTTAAATTTTGATGTTTCATTTGGCGGGTTTTCGTCGAGATTATACAAGACCGTACCATAATTGTTTCTGTTGGAAGGCAGTAACTCCGGTCAACTGGCATTATTTGCCCTCTCGAGCAACACCAGTGAACAAAATCGAAAACACTTTCAACAATGAGGCTGCCTCTTCACCTCCTCCTCATGACACCTACCACCTCCCTCCTCGTCCCAACTTCACTACCGTGACATCACCCTCATCGCACGACTCTCTTCTACAAGCCGACTTCCGACGACGAAAACGTGTGG
>JALLPD010001875.1:0-11866 GCA_036940065.1 Cyclotella cf. meneghiniana | reverse complement strand
AAACAGGGGAGGGGGAGATTTGTCTTGGTCGCTCGCTGAGTCATCCCTGTCGTTTGCATCATGCTCTGCTCGATGCTGTTGGTGCAATTGCTGCTCCCACCGCAGCAGCAGTTGATCCGCATATGTCTCCAATGGATGCCTGCATTTCCTCTCCTCGATGTTGTCACGACTGTGAGATCTTGGACAGTGAACGTTGTTGTCGTCTCGGCCAACGTCATGGCTGTCAACTCTGCTGTGGCGGCAGCTGCTGAGAGATGCTGTTTCGTTGTTGGTCGCGGTGGGAGTTGGAGCGGATTCATTGTCGGTGGTGTTGGTGCGGGGAGGGGGGCATCAAAATAGACGACTGCCACGAGGACGCTTTTGATTGCAATGTCGATGTTGACTTATTTGACGTGTGCAAGTGATGCACAATTGCCATCAAAAACAGAGTCAACGGAAGTACGATGATCTCGCCCAGCCCTGTGAGCCACGATTTCTGACAGCACTGAGGAAAATGATGGGGGAAAGCCCTCCTTTCGGAAGTCCTCCCAAACGTACATCCCTTCCCCCAAATCATCTAAGTCATTTTCTTGAGGAGTTCTCTGTAAAGAGTTAAATAAACTTAACAAGATCTTCTATTTAGGTCTACTTTTATAATATAATACTAAAAGATAACATAGGGATGACAATCACGTCAGACGGATAACTGTCACATCAGACAGTAATCATACAGTAATCTACCAGGTTACTGTTTTTGGAGTATTTCATTCTGCTTACACAAATTACAGTATATAGGATGACTATCACATCAGGTGGATAACTGTCACATCAGACAGTAATCATACAGTAATCTACCAGGTTACTGTTTCTGTTTAAATGGACAGTATGTTACTGTTTATGCGATGAGTAGGAGTAATGATAGGAGTCGCATCAGATGTGACAGTCACATTTACAGACTTTTTCAGTAACTTACTGAGTATCCAGTAAGTTATTGTTTTTGGTTATTCATTACTGTAAATTGGGACAGTAACCAAAAACAGGAATTTGCAACCTAGATAGGACTCCTAAACCATATCGGGAATGTCTTTGAAAACAAAGGCTATAATGTCTTGAGTGCAAGGACTGAAGCAGAATGCAATCACCGCCAGCTGAAACACTGTAAAGACTGGATTGCCATTGCTTTGACTTGAATCAAATAGCCACCCAGCAAATCTGTCACTCCCAAGCATTAGGGCAAAGGATAGACCATTTAACCATCATCTCCGTTTAGGTAGACAGCACAAAACTGGACAGAACAACAACTCAGCAAGCTGACAAACATCAGATGATTCATCCCTGTGTTCCATCAAAACACATCAATCAAAGGAAGATGTATTCCAACAAAAATTAACCAGAATCCTCCAAACAGGAATCCAGAAAGAAGACAAACAGCCAGGCCATGCAGGCAGAAGCCCACAACTTTAAAGGCTGGTTGTGGAGGTGTTGTTCTTGCAAAAGTGCAACAGTTGCAGCCAAGATGCAATCACACAAATTCAGAAATAGATTGAGCCAAATGCATGCAAGGGCACAAAGACAAACATCACCAATGATGTGACAATGGGTTACACCCAAGTAACCAAGAGCTCACTAGACCCCAAAGCAAAAGTAAGTAAACAAAACCCATATGTGTACAAAATTCAATCCAATCCAAAGTCACCTGACAGACATAAGATTGCTTCTGAGGCAGTCTCTTTGCTAACCATTGTTAGCGCAGCTCATCTAGAAATGACTTCTTGCCCAAATACAGCAGCTATTGGACGGTGCAGGATCAGGCAGAGGCGGGGTTGAATCGAGTGAGCTCAGTAAGCCTCAATGGCCTGCAACCAATGTATGTCTTGATGCAGTTCTATAAACCTTTCTAGGTTGCTAATTGCAAAACCAAACAAAAATGAATTGCACCAAAGCATGTAACTGAGAGGTGTATCCACCGGGCACCCAACAAGAAAAGAAGATACCACAAGATACAACCACAGCAGGATGCAGGAACTGATGGCAAGAAGGACTTGCAACCAAGCACTGCATTTGCAAGAGAACAAATGGTAAACATACTGAGTCCTAAGCCACCACCTACAAGCTCAATGCCAATATCCAGAAAATCCAAGCCAAATGATAAAAGCATGCCAATTGCCACTCAACAAACCATGGAATCTGGAACATTAGAAAAGGAGGACGATCACCTAGACCAGAAATTAGGCTGCCTTTGAGTTTAAAGAGTCCAAACCATGTGCTGCAAATACCATAGCCACTGAATCCTCCTCTTCTCCAAATTCACTGGTATCCTCAACTGTATCTCCATTGCCGTCAGCCACATTTGCATACATTTCTGGCTCAACATCATTTGCCTCCTCAACATTGCTAGCCAAATGTGCTAAGAGCTTGTGATCCTTCTCATGCTGGAACTTCGTCTTCAGGGCACCACAAACCTTTGAGCAAAGCTTTTCCTTGGCAGTGCTAATGAGCTTGAAGTGGTCACGCTTTGAAATGAAGAGCTTGCCATCATCTATCTTGGCAGCCAAGCAAGGCAAAACATTGACTCCATCTTGTTGATGACCACCGTGGGTTCAGGCAAGGAGGAAGACAAGAAAACCTTTGTGCCACCATGACAGTCATATTCACTACTTGCCAACACCATGACCACAAATTTGGCAAGGATCAAGGACAGCGCTTCTCCTCAAACCCATGATCCATCACATCCATGGCCGCCTGCTGCCTAGCCTCAAACACACCCTTGAGCGCCATCACTCTCTTGTTCACTTCTGCTCTTATGGCAGTCATTAAATCATCCTCATGGACTATGTTTCAAACATCATCTCCCTCTGGATTAATGTCTCCTTCTGCTTTGTGAACGCAAACAGCCGTAGCCCCTGCTTGACCCACAGAATTGTCAAAGTTGACAACATCAGAGACATGAGGAACCTGGAGGCGGGCATGCTCTCCAAACAAGATGTCATCCAAATTAGTGGCCAGGGCACTAAGCTGGTGCTCACAGTGAGCATGAAGAGTAGACAATAGGGCTTCAGGGTTGAAGGCAGACTCAAAAATCATCTTTGTAGGAGTTGTGAGAGATGTTGACCTAAGCTGTTTCTACATTATATATTTTGTATAGATGTACTGAAGCTCATGAAATGATTTTTAAGTTGGGCATTATTTTTATAAGTCAATTGTTTGTTTCTAGAACATAACTATGAAGCCAAATAAAAAACAAAGCTGTGTAAGACTCTACATGGTCTTAGTAAATTTGTGCTAATGGCACAATAGATGCTTGTGTAGGTTATTACCTGACTTGGTATGAAACCTCAGGCAGCCTAACATTTACAGAGAAGCCCTACTTTGTTCTTGCTTGATAAAGAAGATCCTTTAAGTGCAGCTGCTCTTGTCAAAATTGTTTCTGTGAAACATTTTCTTGTCACAATTGTTTCTGTGAAACATAACTGCTAAGTATGTACTTAAAATATATTGTTTCTGAGAAACTAACATATTATGACTTTTGCATACTACCTTTATTCAAGACAAGGTGCAGAGGACCCTTAAAGCTTCCATGTGGAAGCTGATGGGGTGTACCCAAATAAGGTGTATCATTGGCCTATGTCACTTGCCCCCACAGTTGGAGAATTAGTGTTGCTTGCAGAAAAGTAAAACCTCAGTGAGGAAAAAATCTGATTATGAGCTAGACTTGCAGAAAAAGCTTAAGGGTAAGGATGAAAATTGCAAGTTGCTGGTGACTTGTTGTACTTGCATTTATGTTTATGCAGTATTGTTATGTGTAAGGGCTTATGGAGAGGGAGATTTGTGGTGGCATTGCCATTATTTGAATACTCTCCTAAGTCAGGATATATGACCTACAACCATGTGAAACCCTTACTGTCTTATCATATAAATGCTGTGATAGTCCAAGTATCAACGCTAGCAGACTGACCATTTGTGCGGGGTAAAATACCTTTATTTACTATAGCATTGCTTTCATGGACCATGTGACCATTACTCTTAAGAGGATGTAAAAAGGTTGGTTTGGTGTTGCCTTGTGTCTCTTATTGGTTTTGGTTGCGTGTGCATGATGAGAATGCCAAGTAACAGTTCCATCATTTGTTTGCAACACTACATTTTAGGCTGTAGGCACTGCTTAGTAGTTTTTTGAGTGAATTACATATTGATATTTGCTAGGATCACCAAATGCCACTAGAAGCTGCTGACAAGACCATTGTTTGCTCAGCAGGTCAAGCATCACCAGTTGGTGGATGTTGATCTCTAGTGAGATATTCACTTATGGGTTGTATTTATTAAGAATCTGGTTGACTTCCACTGGGTGCTAAATGATATCATATGGCCCAAAAGTGGAGTTCAGAAACTTAACTGAGATTGATATGATGAGTGTACAATTTGGATATAAAACCAGTTCTAATTTACAAAGGTGCTGATAGTACAGATTTTTCTGTCTTCTGCATCCTTGGAATGGGTGTTTTGTCCTTCATTTTGCTCGTTTACCCTATGTATCCATGGGCATAGGTGCCCAAATGGGTCAGCAACCGGCAAAGTGAACAATGCCGAGTCATTCATTTTGCCGACTATGATAATTGGAAGGTACAAACATCAACGTCTGTTTCATTGTAATCCAAAGAGAGTCAAGATTCATCTATGATGGGATCCCTCGTTATTTTGTAGTGAGGATCCTCCAGTGAGGCCATTACATTTATAACTCTTTGGTGGTGGTAATGACATTGCAACATAGTTAAATGTTCATGTGCATACCATGCTGTATCTTGTTACAAGAGTTGTTGATTATTATCTTTATGTTGTTAAAAAAACATACTGATACTTCACAGTTTTGATAAGCATCTTGGAGAAGTGAACTTCTCTTGATGTTGACAACATAATGGTTGTTTTTCAGTTTTTTGTTTTTTTGTGAGTGTAAGAATTCTCACAATTTACTGTACTGTGGTTGTACCAGAATAAAGGTCTTCTTTCTTTTTTTCCTTGCTTAATAGTGCTCAATCGAGGCTTATTCTATTTTATGGCTTGTGTATCAAGAAGTTGCACTACCAAAGGTAACTAAGGTGTTATGGTGACTCTATGAGTCCCTACTCTTGGGTACCAATATAATCCCCGGGACTGTCTGTAAGCAACCTCACAGTAGTTCTCTCTAGAGAAAGTCACACTAGATGTTGTGTCTCAGAGAGACCACTATCTTACACAGGTTTTTTGAACTGAGGAATATTAATATGGTCTTTAAGGAATCAATTTTAGTTACTCTGTGTTTGTGCACTCTTTGTTCAGCATGCTGTACTAGAAAGCGAGACAACCTATACTCAAACCTGAGTCTGGGTAGCTCTAGACTGTTTTGTGGAAACAAAAGCTTTTACATTAATGAGTCTCCTTTGACGTGCCATATCACCTAGGTCATGGTAGTGGCATCAGAGACATGATACTTCCTCTTCGGCAATTATTGTGAGAGAGGCAAGATAACCATATTGTCTTGCCCAAGGTTCTCTGTTGCACTTGACCCCCCAGTAGCATATGAGTTCCCTGTATGGGCAATTGTATAGTGAGTGCTCAGTTGCTTTTGTAATCCTGGTGCTTAGCGATGGGAAGACTTTAGATCAGGATATATGCCTTTGTTGTCTTGTGCAGAGATCTTGCATGTTGGTTTCAAGTAAACCTTTACTCGCTGCTTGGTAAGTCAATCCTAACCTGATTTAAGGTGGTATTTCAAGCTAGCTTTTGGAAACTATCATGTTTCTCCCAATGTGTTCTATCTCAGAACTACACGGCTATCTTTGACTCCATTGGATGTGCAGGTCAGGCACCTGGGAAATCTGTTATTGATGTTTCTTGCACTGATTAGGTATTACCTTTGTCAGTTTTCGAGGCATGAAGAGATTATGGATGCATCAGTATCCTGTCTAATGATGTTTTGACTTATTGTGAAGTCTTGTATTGATTTGTACATATGCATTTTGCATCATCTACTTTACTGCATTGATTCTTTGAGTTTGGACAGTTTTCCTAACTTCATGTCCATTTTTACTTCGATTAAGAATCCCTTTCTCTTTTTGTTGTACAGTCAATTCTGATGATGGCTGACAACAAACGACCCCCGAGTCACAAGGTAAATTTTCCTCTTTATAATTTCCTTGGTTATTTGGACTCAAATGGGGCTGATCTGCACTTGATTTGGCTGATGCATGTGCAATCCCATCCACCCATGAAGTTGACTTCAGACACTCCAACCTTGAGTCCCAAACCTATCCGATGCCCATTTAATGATCAATCAATACTCCTACCAACTTACCATGTGAACTCAAAAGAGAAATAGCTCCTGGGAGAGAGAAACACTTGAGGGATGAGAACTTCCAGGGGGAAACACTTGAGGGATGAGAACTTCCAGGAGGAACGCGGTCATTTCTTGTGACTCACACCTCATTGGGGGTCACACAAAACTGTTTGGCCTGTTAAGGCAACAGAACACTTTGTAGGGTCATTTTAGGCCCCAGAAGTATTTTTCTATGTACTGCCCACATATGGTATCCACAGAGTACTCCATGTTGTCACTGCATCTGCATGTGATCATGGGTACAGACTAATTTTATAGTCTAATTGTGTTTTTATGTCTAAAAATATACCTACACGTATTGTTCAGTGAAAAAAATTAACCCTAGGCATTACTTTTATTTGACTCTGTTTTAAGAGGGACTGCTCAGTGTTAGTCTATGTGCCACTCTCGCAATTGATACGTCATGAGTGGTCTTTTTTATGGTACATGCACTAGGTGCTAAGTGTGAACTCTGCTAAAAGAGTGGAGTATACCCACGTCCACTGGGAACTAGTCCTCAGTGACATATCAGGGCAATTTCTTTTCTTGGCTACATGTTTAAAACACATGTCGGCCCATGAGTAGAACTCACTTCAACTGGCAGAGTGTGTAACTCTTCACACAGTTGTGATGTCACAACTCTTGGTGTTAGGCAGCACAATATTGTGTCACATGTAACTTACCAAGGGTATTGCGGATGGCTTCCGGCAAAAGAATCGGAGGACTAACAGACAACAGAACCACTGATGATGTACCAACGATGGTCTGATGCTCAATGGTAGGATGACGGACAGACAATCCAAAAAGGTTGCGTGAAGAGGCTATCAATTGATAGTGACTTAAGCCTTTTTCATACAAATTATATTTTGTAGAAAAGGTCAAAGCACAATGGTTTTTAAGTTGTAAACTGATTTTTAGAGGAATGGATATTATAATTTAATTCAAGTGATTACAAATGAGGACTGTTAACTATCAGTCCTCTTGTTCTATCATGTATTTTACATGATAATTGTTTTCCAGTCAAGTTTGACTATATGTGAAGTATTCTAGTGCAGAAACTTATTTGTTACATCAATTGTTTTTGTGTAAATATACTTGTTGTGAAGTGATGTATTTTTATGTGAAGCATTTCCTGCAATGTGAAGTGTTTTTCTGTGAAAAACAATTCATTTTTCTGTGATCATACTTTTTGTGATGTGAAGTATTTTTACTTCCTCTTATCCTGAATATTCTCTAATATCTGGAAGAGGACTTTTGGGAGGTTCCAGTTGGGAGCTTCTATAGTTTACAAGTGTAAGTAGATTCTTGACCTATGTCCCCTGTATTGTGCAAAGGGAGGGGGGCAGTGCATGTGTCCTGCTCATGGGCCCAGCACTGGTTGAAGGTCCCAGAGAGCATCCTTGGCTCATGTCACTTTGACGAACATATGGAGGTGAAATTTTCACAATTCTGGAGAGCAACAGAATGCAGGTAAATCTAGCCATGAGCAAACTAAGCCACTTCCAAGTTGAATTCATGGGTTTCCTACTGAGGAAAACTGGCTTTGAACTCATTCAAACAAGAATTGAAGTGATATTATGTCTCCCTCCACCCAAAACCTTCAAACAGATCAGAACCTTTACTGGAACACTTAACATCATCAAGAATCAAGAATCATATTCCTAATCAAGCAGCCATATTGAAACCTCTCACAAACTTCACCAAGAAAAACCAACCATGGGTTTGGAAGCAGGACAGCAGAAGACATTGAAGAAAATCCTGGCAGCAGTTGCAGACTCCATCCTGTGTATTTACCCTAACTCCAACAAGCTATTTACTCTATATTCTGAACCCTCACCTTTGGAAGCATTGAGAGTTATATTGACACAGAAGCCAGAAAACAACAACGAGATCACCATTGGTTCTTACTAACAAAAATTGACAAACACCAAGTTGAAGTATTCAGTTGGTCAGCAAAAACTTCTCACAGCCTTCAAAGGTTGCCATCATTTCCAAAACATCGTGTACAGATGCAAACTCACAATCCGCAGCAATCACGTGAACATAACACATGCAAAAACTAAGCTTGCAAACTTACAAGTCTTCCAACAATGAATTGAACTCAACAACATCTACAGTGCAAAAATTGAACATATAGCAGGAGTGGACAACACAAGGGAAGACGGCCTCTCACATCTCAACATATTGGACAAAGTACCGTAGAAACCTGTCTATGAAATCATTTCCATCGATAATCTTGATTGTATCAAGAACACAGATTTTCCTCTTTTGCTATCTCTCATCAAATCTGAACAGAACAAATGTACAAAATGCAAGTGTTGAAATGTGAGAACAAGCAAAACCATACATTGGAACTCTCTGCTTCATAGAATATGAAGTAGCTATGATCGATGGACTCATTGCAGTACCACCAAGCCCTGAACAGCACATCATTGCTTGGTCTCATGAATCTCTACAAAGGATAGTCAATTCCATTGCACAACATTTTGGATGGTGCAGAATGTGGGCACAAGTTGAAGCATTCATAAAATCTTGCAACCTATGCCAGCAAAAAAAATGTTGGAGAATGCAATTACAAATTAATTCTCTTTACATGAGCTCTAAGTGACTGCAAACCCTTTGATAAGGTACATGTCAACTGCATTGGCCAAAGGTCTATCAAAATCACAGATCAACAAGTGTTTTATTGTAAATCATGCTTAATCTAACCGCAAAAGATGACCACTTATTGAATTCAATGGATGACAATGGTTGACACAGGAAGTCAGTGGTTTGAACTAGCTTCCGTACCAACTCCAAATTCTGTATATTGTGCCAAAGCTTTCAACATACACTGACTTTGCTGATATCCTTGCCCTTCCTACGTTGGCCATGACAACAGAAAAGAATTCATGGGGGGAAATTCTAGGAACTACTCAAGCTATAGAATCAGAGCTCAACCAACAACCATCTAAAATCCCACATCTCAAGCCATCATTGAACGAGTATATCTCACTCTTGGTGATCAACTATTTCAAGAACAATTGGACACAACTCACAGGCTACCACATGGGTAATTTGTACCACAGTCCCTTCAAACATATCCTACAGTCCCGGACAAATGGTGTTTGGTATAGACATGATCTTTTGCCATAAGGCCGACATTGACTGGCAACTCGTCAAAGAGAAATGCCGAGGACAAGCCATTGAGAAAAATTGTAAGGAAAACAAGACCCAAATCACATATGAGTACAAGGTTGAAGACATTATTTCAATTGTTGAGAAAGCTTACGAATGAGCCAAGAAATCCAAGCTATCCTCGCCCACAGAAGGCCGCATGAAATTCTTCAAGTCTACACAAATGGAAACGCACGCATTTGCAAGGGAAATTACGACGAAGACATACCTATATGTTGCCTGCGTCCATACTTTCAAAGAAACGAAAACAGTGCTTTGGACCGAAGACATGCCACTACATCACAAGTTCTTTGTACCATGGGGGAGGATGTCCTAAGCCATGACATTTTCAAATAATTTATTTTTCGAATAGAGAAGAAATTAAGGTAATTAATTTTACTTTTCGATCTACATTCAATTGAATACCCTTAGTCCGTCCAATGACAATAGGAAACGCCATATTACGGAAACGCAATCTCTAACTTCACGCCTCAACCACTGGTGTCCCTTTGTCAAACTGATTTCGTGGGCAGATCGTTTTCTTCGTCTTTCATGTCAGTGAGCGGCTGTGCTTCTTCTAAATCGTCTCTTGCTCTCTTCTCGAAAGGTAGGGGTGTGTTTTCCGGGGGAGATACATCGAAAGTGTAATTGCAGATAGATAGTATCACCTGGACGCCAGCAATACACATGACCGAAGTCAATGGGCCACCCAAGACAAAGTGATCGAGCAATGCGGAAAAAACTATAGCGCCCGTAGTGGCCAGTGTTTTCAAAATAGAATCGCCATGCTTAATTGATAAAGCAACCAACAACCCACCTGCTGCACCAAGTAAAGACAACAACCCAGCAGTAACGGACCAGCCTCGCCCAAACCCTTCCTCTCCGCCCTTGTCCCAGAGTATGAACCCAATGTAAATTGGAATCGAAGTAAATGCAAGCTGATAATTTCTCTCCCAGATTCCCATTTGCTCTGGGTCTGTCTTAATCACCTTTTCGAAATAAATGGAGGCAAATCCACTCAAAGATACTTCAATCAAAACTGCGACTGTACCCAAGAAAACATTGCCTCCTTCAGGATTCTTGCTCATATCAGCGTTGTTCCAAATTGGCTCGGAAAACAAAAGTACTCCAAGCATTAAAGAGATCAACGCCCTCCACTTGGTCCAACTATACGAACGACGCAAAATAATACTCGAACTAACGGCAGTCGTCAAAATTTTCAATTGCGCAAAAATGGTGAAAATTCCAGCCGAAATGTTTCTCAGAGAAACAAATGACAGAATGTTCATGGCCCCGTAAATCAGGGCAAGTATACCCATTTTTGAGGAACGCCGCAAAATGTATTTTAGTTTTGGGAGGGCCTGCTCGCCTTGGGGGACAGCTCCTGCTATTTGGAATGCAGAGAAAACAACCTTGATAACTTCGGCGGCGAGGAGAACTTCATACTGAAGAATAAGAGTATAAAGACGGGTAATGAGACACAACACCCAATCGAATGAAATTGACAGCGATGGGTACATCAATCCCGGGTGAAAATTCGAACACGTGCCCGCACCTTTGAGTACTTCTCCCTTAGAACACCCAACGAATACCGTCTCATCACTGTAAAAAAGGTGTTTTGGAGACACAACACCATCAGCACTAAGAATTTTATACTATTCATCTTGAAAAAAGTTTGACTTTCAGACTTTTTGAGCTTATCGCTATCTTTTCTGACCAGAGAGCCGTTGTGGTCGTCCCCAATGCTGATATTGTTGTGTGATGGACTTCTTTTAGGAGTGGACACTTCGAAACTTCCAGTTTGCATGACACGACGATTGTGGGGGCGGGGTGAGAGCGAAGTAGTAGACATGGAGTCGGGCTGCGAAATCCGGCTGTAAAACGAAAGCTGCATGTGATATTTCGCGAGATAGATGCAGTGAACGTCTCCAATATTAAGGGACAGAAACCATGAACGACGACATAATTCCACTTCATCACAGTTCGGCACATCATCACAAAAACAACTCACGTGTCGCGGCGGGGGGCAAGGTTAGTTAAGGCGTCGACCGTCGAACAACAACATGGATCTTGAGATGAGACATAAGAGGAAAAGTGGTATGATACCGTACACTCAGCCTATCGCGCTTTGCCCAAACTAAGGCTGCCCTATTCTTGCTTTCCGTCTGGCAAAGAAAAAGAGATGTATCGTATCATAAACGTACGAAAATCGTACCATACTCTACCATACTATTCTGATGTCTCCCTATGTCGTGTGACCATGGTAAAGAAGGTACCCTATTATGGTATGGTACAGGAGAGTGTACCCCCCTAATCTTTTGATTATTCAGACATTAATGTTAAAAATCCACAACATGAGATTTTTCTTGAGCTGTAGTCATTCCT
>JALLPD010001874.1:0-11132 GCA_036940065.1 Cyclotella cf. meneghiniana | reverse complement strand
GTTTCACCGCTGCTGGAACCAGATGTAGCTAAGTTCTACATGCAGCTGATAGGCATCCTGCGATGAATGTGTGAGCTCGGGCGGATCAACATCTGCACTGAGGTTTCCTTGTTGTCCTCGTACTCCGCAATGCCACGTGAGGGACACTTTGAGACAACACTACATGTGTCATCCTTCCTGAAGTCGAAGAGCAATTTAAGGCTCATCTTTGACCCAATGGAGCCTGATGTGGGGAAATCCGACTTTATGGAGTGTGATTGGCAAGAGTTCTACGCCGGGGCAACCGAGGCCATACCCCGCAACACCCCAACGCCCCTTGGTAAGGGTGTGACTCTACGAATGTTTGTAGACAGCGACCTTGCTGGTGAAAAATTGAGCCAATGCTCAAGGTCCGGGTTTGTCATCTTCCTCAACCACGGCATGGTTGACTGGCTTTTGAAGAAGCAGTCAACGATTGAGACCTCAGTGTTTGGCACTGAGTTCAGCGCCTTGAGACATGGCATTGAGAATTTGCGTGGCATTTGCTTCAAGCTCCGTATGATGGGTATCCCAATCAATGGGCCCTCCTATCTGTATGGCGACAACATGTCAGTTGTGACCAATGTGAGCAGACCTGAGTCGACACTCAAGAAGAAATCGAATTCAATCTGTTACCATTCAGTCCGTGAGGCTGTAGCGATGGGAGAAGCCCTCGTTGCCCACATCTCAACAAAGAAGAACTTGGCTGACTTGTTCACCAAGGTCCTGCATGGACAGAGTCAGCGGTTTCTGGTGGACCGGATGCTCTGGGACGTGTAACCCAGTGACTAGAGTCATGGAGTATCTGGAGCGGGGTGTGGCGAATGACTGGCCCTTAACCATCTGCTGCCATAGGACTATGAGTTGGGTGCAGGCTTTGTCATTGTGTTGCTTGAGTTTGTTTTTAGCAAGTTTGTCATGTTTTGAACCTGATAACCTTGAGGGGACTGATAAAAACACCCTGCAACGGAGGAAGTATATCGGCAAGGTATATCTGAAGATCTGGAAGATACCGAGCCGGTGTCAGAACTGCTGACACGCTTCGGTGTATTTGCACGTAGTATGTCAGAGTTCGGGTTTCTACGGGAAGATAGGTATTCCTGCGTAGCGTCATGTACGTTTGCACGATTGATCTGAACTGCAAAGATGTAAAAGTTCATCATAATTCTAAAAATACCGCCAGTGCAACAGAAGTTGCACGGTGGGGCTACTGGCCATTACGGTTTACCTAGTTAATATACATCCTAATCATGTCCTCGTCTGCCCGCGTTAGCCCGACACCCCCCGAAACAAATCAATTTCAAAGGATTCTTGCGGGATCTGAAAATTTCACTGAAATTTTTCACACAATGAGGAACCATATGGTATCTCATACATGACCAATTTACCATGCACAGAATCCAGCAACGGTGACAACTCTTTGGTATAAATCAATTATGGAAGATAGAGGCATCAAATATATAGAAGAGTGTCTCGGATGCTCTACCTCTGTGGCAAGGTCTACCTGAACATCTTTCATGGCAATGTCAAGAGAGCTGTGGAGGTTGCATTGGAAAATGCTGATGATAATGGCTGGTGGAGACACCCATGGAATGCTAACGATGACATTGATGAAGGTTGGCTTGACTACGACAGAACCAATGAAGGACAAGCCTCATCGGATTTTGAGGGGGTAAGTAAAAGAAATGAAAATATACCAGACGCCTTCCGTGCTCATAAAATTTCTTGTCTTACCTGTTCTTGAAGAGAGCAGCTGCAGAGTCAAGAGGCCAAGCAATGTCATCAGCAGTATTTGAGTCAAAGAAAGATGAGACGATTTCTCTCCATGGCAACTTCAACACTGCTGCTCAGAAAGTTCAAACGACAGAGAATGCAAACAAAACTGGAAATGATGTAAGGCGCCTTACATTCCCATGTTCGTGAGTTCACTATTCAGACCTAATGCACAACAGCTAATTTCTACACACACAGTTTCACTCATTGACTTCAAAGGCTCTCATTTCAGCGAAAGATTTAAATGATGACAGAGTGTTCTATCATCATTATAGCACGTTGGTGGACGGCTTTGTAGACACACTGTGTGGGTATGATGCATCCAAGAGAGATCTACAAGCATTGATTTTGGAAGCAGATAATATTGTTACCCGAGCGACTGGATCAGAGTCGGTGCCATCTGACCTTGTGAACCGCCCCAGTTTTCGTCACGTAGATGATGGTAGAACGCCCTTAAGCTATGCTGTGGCCAAGAATCTCAAGCAGCAAGTTTATGATTTGATTGACCTCGGTGCCGAAGTCAGCAAGACAATGTATAATAAATGCAACAAAAATGCAACTCTAACAATGGCGCTGGCGATCACGGCAACAAACGAGAGACGTGATGGGACAGAAATGGTTCGAATCCTCTTGAGCAAATGAGCAAAACCAGGTGAGTTATCTGCAGCTGAAGTTGATGAAATGATACTAGGGTTGGGTATGAAGTATTGGCTCAACAAGGCATGCCAAGTTGGAGTTCCAAACCGAACCAAGATCGTCCACATGAAGAAGACTCCACCCATGGACCGCTTGCATGAGCTTGATTATGCAGTGGTAGGAGAAGAGGCCGCTGTAAGTGTCATCCAGGAAGCACTCGCTGGCAGATTTGGTAATCTGCAGGGGAATCGTAAGCAGCTCGTAATTTTGCTCCTGGGACCTCCAGGTAAGCCAAAATATTCAATTGTTGTAATCTTTTGGTGTTTCTCCTAACCGCAACGAAAATGACACAATCGTGATTAAGGGCATGGCAAAACCTACTTCTCATCCAATGCAGCTCGATCCCTTGTTGACAAAGAAAACTTTTTGTTCATACCCTGCCAATCTATCCGTGACAATGCCCACCTCTTTGGGTCTCGCTTGGGGGGCGCCCGTAATGGCAGCTACAGCAGCGATGGCCAGCTCACAAAATGGCTTCGCCAGCGTCAAATGAAAAAGTGTATTGTGTTCCTTGATGAATTTGAGAAGATGCAAGAGCTAACATCAGCCCTTGGTTGGGGACAAGCCAAGAAGATCTATCAATCATTTCTAGAACCGTGGAATGATGGCACACTCAGTGACCAAGGTGCCTCCTCGGGGTTGGCCAAAGAGGCATCCATGTGATCAACTACTGTGGGAGGTGATAAAATTGATTGTTCCCAATGTATTTGGATCATGACCGCAAACTGGGGACAAGGTGAAATAATTGACTTTTGCAAAAATAACAAGAGCAGGATGCAAAAGAAGATTGATCACAAGGATGTTGTGTGGATTCAGAAGCACCTTGTCGCCAAGATCCTTTGACCTCTCTGCATTCGTGAATTTGGCTCTGTTCATGAGGATATAAAAGCGCTTTGCCATCGTATTGATGTAATTGTACCATTCCTCCCCTTCACTCCATCTGAGCTGAAGGTTGTTGCTGCAACTGCCTTAACTGAAAGATTCTCCATCTACCATGAGCCATGCATCCTTAATTGCCCAGAAGAGAAATGCCGTTCATTTGGGAATCTGCACTTGCACAGTACGAGGGCATTTGCAGCCTACGCCGCCGGATTGTATGATCCCATACAAGGCGCTTTCGTTATGTTATCTGCAGTTCAACAGGCCGATGGAAAATTTCAGATGATGAGCCTCCGCGATCAATTGGGTCTCACTCCTGAGCAGAAGGCTAGGGTCATGAACCCTAATCCCACCAACGAATCAAACGAGCCTGAGTTTTGGGTCCATTATGATAAGGACACAGAAGAAATTTGAATCACACAATCCAGGCCGGCTGATGATGATGATGGCAGTGAATGTAGTGGTGACAATGTAGAAAAAGATTATCATGCAAGTGAACTTGTGTGCGAAGACGAAAGAGATAGCGGGCCGGTTTTGGAAAGGAATGGTAAAAGTGTCGTGAGTGTCGGAGCAGCAGATGATGCATTTTGAGAGCCTCAGTTGCATCCAATTAATATCTCTCAATGAGGTGGTAATGGTATTGGTTCAACTCGCTCTCTCGGTAAAACCTAGTGTAGAATCGCGTTGCTATTACTCCTAATTATAAAAACAGTTCAAGAGCTGGTAGGGTAATAATGCTGCATGATTGTTCTCGGGTACTATTGTCGGTTTGGGAACGCTGAGCCGGAGTGCCACCATTGTGTTGCGGTTGTGGATTGCGCTCCTCTTGGGCGACGGGCTGCCACAAGTTTTATTTTATTATATAAAACTAGTTAATTCTGGTTGTCCTTTTCGTGAAACAGTCTGGAGAAGACTGGTATTGTACGATAAAGCATTACAATCTATTGCAACAGATTGCAACTTACTGTAACAATTTTTTTCCACCCCTGACATGCCCACCTCACGCCCACAGGCAGCCCCCTCTCCATAATTTGGAAGACCATCTGCAACGATGGCACGCGACGCCACCGTCACCCTCCAAGGCCGCGAGCTGCCGCGAGCTCCCACTACTTGAACTTCTCTTGTGTTCACGATAGCTCACGATGACTTTACGTCATTCCCTGTCATTCCTATCATCATGATAATCCACGTCATTACTTCGCACCACACCCAGGCATGCCGGAAGATGCTGAATTCGACTTTGAATTCAATCTTGCCGAATACGACAAGGTCGAAGTCTCCTCCCGAGGCGATCGCGCCGCTAACGACGACGACACCAAAGAAAATGAAGAAGAAACCAACAACGTAAACTCCAACGACGACTTGTTCGATTCCCTTTCCTGCGATGCCATCGACAGGCAGAATGCAGGCTACGAGAGGCGGCGGAACGGAGCCTCTATCTCGATACGTTTGGGGCAGTGTCTCTCGGACGTGCTGGGAGGAGCGGACGCGAGAGAGGAGGGAGGGGGCGGAAGAAAAGGGGGGAGAGGCCGGGGGGGGACAGTGATGGACGGGATTAAAATAGTAACATGGTAGGGAGAGGTATTCCCGGAGTGGTAGGCATGAACGAGGAGCGGACGCGACAAAACAATCGTTGAAAAAAGTTTTTAGGTGACGTAAGGTCATGTCGATTGCTAAGAATTCTGTTTCAACAAGTTGTTGAAACAGGACGACAAAAGTCTTGGCAGGGTGGTCGCTCTGTGCTGGATGCTAATGTTGTTGAGTATTCATGCGATTTCCGCTGCATATCCATTGGCTTCCTTAGGTATCCATTGAATGGTTGCTTATGACTTCGTGGATAGCGTTTATTGCTCATCTATCTGATTATCAGTGATGCCAATTCATCCTGTTGCAATCAACAGTTGAATTATCTTCTAGCAATAACTATGTAGCTTGCTGTTTTTGCCATGCCACCGTCTCAATGTATCCCAAATGACAACTGAAACACAATTTGCCACGTTCAACGAGTTTTTGATTCCATACGTGGGTAAGGATATTATACCATCACAGGCTCTCAGCACTTCGACATCTGAATACATTCGGCGTAAATGAACAAATGTGACATCAGATTTTCATATTGATATAAATGAAAAGTAGAAGTAGAACACAATATAACTTAAACGCACCAACACCAATGAGTTCATTACCAAAGACATAGGCAACATCAACATCTGGTATTGGTGCATCCCACAGTGTTGTTGAATTCTCAGTGGTCTCGACACCAAATACAGTGACACCTCTTGACTTTAGATCAAGCACAGTCTGAAGTGTAGAACAATGTTCTTCATCACCCCCTAAAGATACAAGCTCTGCTGATCCCATTGCAGTCTGTGTGACGCTTAGATATCATGAACAAAATGTTAATAAAACCGAAAGAGTGCATTAATAAAATCACCTTGAGCACTTTGGGATGAGGTGGACGTGGTGTTATACCTGTCATATGCGTTCCAAATGAAAAAAAGCTGGTATGGAGAAGTGTCGGTTGGTGAAGCAGACTCCATTAAAACCAAGAAGTCTCACCACACAAACGGACGGATTCCACTTGAGCCGCCTCTCCCAGACGTAATATATTCCCAACATTCGGCGCACTGCGAACATTGTCCAGTATTATCGTTATGGGATGCTTCACATCGTTTTCGGATGTACCATCCGTGCGATATTTGTCCACATTTCGAATCCACCGTTCACGATCAGCCTTATACTCCCGAATCAAGAACGACATATTGTTCGCCACCACTTTTGCACGAGTCGGTGATTCTGCGACCGCCAACGCTCCCGCGGACTTGGGGAAGATAAAGCTGTTGTAAGTTCGCAGCGCCGCTGTTCCGAATTGTTCAGGGTTGGATTCTATGTCGTCGGGATTGATTCCCAGGTTTGTCAATTCGGAATGAAGACGAGCGCGTCGATATTCCCTCCCCTTGGCAAATTCATTGCCGTTTGTTCCGCCTTCGTAGTCAGGATTGGATGTCGATCGCGTCGGTGTCTCATCTTCGATGATTTCAAGTTGCTGACGAAACTCTGTGAATCGTATCCCGATGTGTTGTGAGCATTGCCGAGCCAATTGGAACTGTCGACTTAGAGGTACGAGTGCCACATTCGGTTTCAGTGGCATGGCCAAAAGAAGCGAACATGTTATAAATCTTGTCCTCGTCATGGCTTTTATTTTTGATTCAACCGATGCGGTGATGTACGGAGACGGAGTTCATGATGATAGTGATGGCAACTTGGAGGCATTGATGGGCATCGATGTACTATAGAGGCTCCTTCTGGGCACCTTTAGGGAGCGATCCGATGTTGTGTCCGACGTTGATTATGTCCCATTAAATCTGTCAATTAGTTTGAAAAAGAGAAAGTACTTGTCACCCACCAGGAATAACAGCTAAAAATGTCATAGAATAGCCAAACGCACAAATTTAAGAGCAACTTTCGTTCGAAACAAATCTTGCTTATGATTTTTGCCAACCATGTCACTGGATTTTAGGACTGCCACACCAAGACAGGCAACTTTCAACTTTAGGCCTGCTTTGCTGGCAAAAATTTTCCATACCCCAACTCGAAAATTCGTACCGATTGGGGTATGAAAAATCGTTCCCGCCAATTTCTACTGCCAAAAAAGTTCATACCTGCAGGAACCAAGGATCCCGGGAATATTTGCGGGAATGTTTAAAATAATTTTTGACATCGGAAAATCGCTACCTACCTCTATGTATCCTTTACGCGGCTATGAGCGGGGTCTGAGCGGGGTGTGAGCGGGGTCTGAGCGGGGTGTGAGCGGGGTCTGAGCGGGATCTGTGCTAGGTATGAGAGTGGTCGCCATTCAACACACAGATACACACGACACACACAACATCACACCAACGAACCTACCACCGAGCCGAACCACCACCCGCGAGCGCTGCAGCTGCAGTCCATCACAATGGCGGTCCACAGCCAACCACAGCTCTTCATAACTCATCACAGCCTCTTCTTTGTCGCCTGTCAAACCATCGTTGATACACATCTCCGCAAATGAAGCCCCGAGCTCTCCGCAATCGCGGTCAGGTAAATGGAAGAGGCCATCGGCAGCAGTAGCAGAACCGTGGATTTGTTGGTGGTAGAGGTACTCAATGACGTCCGATTGAAGTGCCAAAGGAGGTCAACGTGCCATTAGGTTGTCAGACGACATCTCAGCTGCAACCGCAACCTCAAGGGAGTGCAAAGAGAGCCCAAGCGTAAGTTTGTACCCTCTAATTGTACTTTGCTGTCTCATGTCGTGCATGAAAATAAGTTGTTCTTTTCCTGAATTGAAGTTCTGATGGTGCTGCAGTAGTGGAAAGCGATGCTGTGAAAGCACTTGAGAAGGCATTTAAGGATGTCACTTCATTCAAGGAAGATGATCTCCTTCGCTATTGTCTCCCTGTATTTGGATTCACCCTCGAGTGGCAGGCATCAGTTCAACGAAATGAGAATGTTCTCCGCTTCAAAGAACATTTTGGTGTGGAACCTCCAACAGTTTCAGCGGTGCTTACTGATCTCAAGAAGGAGTTTCCAGAAGAGTTTCGAGCCAAGGATTCCCTCATGACGTTGTATTGGCTCAAGTGCTATGGAACGGAGCATACAGTTACAGGTCCATGGAGGGTTGGTTGCCTTTCCGGCCTTCGCACCACTGTCAAACGAGTTGCCGCAAACATTGGCTCTCTAAAAAAATACAAGATTGTTTTTGGTAATTTTGAGGAGGGCGATATTTATCCATATGTCGTTGATGGCATGAATTGTTCAACTGGTAAGTACTCTTGCTTTGACACTGCACTTATGGGAATCTTCTAATTCCATCCCTTCTTGCTCAGATGAATTCAGGCTCAATCCTAGTTCAAAGTGGTTCAATCACAAAAGCAACGGTGCTGGGTTGAAGTACGAGTTTGCTATGGCCATTCATCGCCCTGCAATTGTATGGATGAGAGGTCCTTTCCCTGCCTCTGTTCATGACATGACAATATTTCGAGGTGGCAAAGCTGATGATCCGGAGAAAACATGGGACAAGAATTCCCTTTACTTTGCAACAAAAAAGCTTTGTGGTGATGCAAAAGGACTAGCAGATGGTGGGTACAAGGGCGAGCCAGACACGATTCTTACTTGGAAGGATGGACAATCCCAAGAGTTGAAAGAGTTCAAAGCCAGAGGAAGGGCTTGTGAGGAGACTCTTCACAGTCGATTCAAGGGTTGGAACATCCTTGAGTCTTGCTTTCGTCACGGCCATGGAACCCAAGAGAGGATGGAATTGCATGGCCATGTAATGTCAGCAATTGCTGTTATCACACAGTATGATTTTGAAAATGGACACGCGCCATCCGACGTTCATTAGATCGATATTTGTTTTTGTTGGTGTAGTTTGTCGTAGTTATAAATCTGTAAAAACTGAATTGTGTACATGTCGAGAGCATTGATTTGTACTACATACATAATGCATAAGCGGATAGAAGGGGTATTCTCTCAACTCCTAGGTAGCATGTAGAAAAATGGCCTCGTCTCTATTTCCTTTCACTATAAAATACATTTTTCACACTTTTGCTGTCTTCATCCCAATTTTGTTTTTTTCAAATGTAAATGGTCTGTAGTGAAAACAATACATCTTCACTTTCTTATGGCAAACCATCAGTCTGATGCATTTTATTTCTGATTAAGAATGCGAAAGTGACAAGAGTGAACTGCCAATAGTTTTTTTGGAGTAATTGTGACACCATTGTGCTAAACAACTTTGTAATTGAAAAAATCTTACTTATAACCTTAAAGGTATTTTGACACCCTCACCCTGAATTCATAAGGCTGGATTTTGACCGGAATAAAGGTGATAATCTACTTAGGTACCTAGAGGAGAATTGGTTGAGAGTAAACCGGTTTGGTGAAAACATATCAGGGAAGCTGGATTTTGTGCGTTCTGCTATGGTAGCTGCCTTAGCAGCGCGTTCAGCTTGTCACCTACCATCACGAATCACTCAACCCATCACCCATCACCCATCACCATCACCAGCCATCAGCTTGCCAACCGCCATGCAATAACAACACAATTATTCGATGCAAGATGCAACAATCAATGATCGTTCGATAACCACGTCCGAAGACCTCATATGGCCTGCGGGAGCCAGCGCATGAGGGAGTCTCGCACTGTTCCCAAGACACGTGGTAGTAAAGGCCAGGCAGCCTAGCACGAGGCAGGCTGGTCCACTTGCTTGGCATAGCAACTGAGTGCAAATTATTTTGTGTTTCAGTGTGCTATGCTTTATCGACTGGTGGCATTTTGCTATACTAGCCAAATCCAGCAAATCCCCCATCACATCTCTGGACCTATGTAGGAATTCCATTCCTTCGTAGAGCAACACCATGTATGTATGTACCCGTACTCAAGTACACGTAGGTACGTTCTCAGGTCATCGGCCCAAATAGGCCCATTCTAAGAACCCATGAAATGCATCGTAATTACGCACTATTGCATTGACCGATAATTAGCTCTCATAAATTAGTTATCACCTAATTAATGACGATTGATGTATCTTGCTATGCTCAGCAGTGATAACTAATTTTTCACCTTCAATTAACCAACTAAAAAAACGCCCGCTTCCGTTTCCACCCAACAATCAACTCGCTCTCCTTTACCAATTGCGCTTCGTTTTCCGCTTTCACTCAACAATCAACACTTTCGTGTTTGCCCATTGTCGCAAAACAACAACATGTCATCACCCACTGCCAACGAAGCCGCTGTATGCGAAGCAGTCCGTGCCATTTCGCACCCATGCCAATTGACAAAATCATTGGCCAGCCATCGAATTCCACCGTAAATGTTTTAAAACAACAAGTCGCCAAAATTGCTGCAGCCGTCAAAACAACAAGCTGGGGTGGAAGACATGGTCACCTTGCGCTCGTACTAAATGACGCCGAGTACCAAACGGTAACTTCCATTCCAACACTCACGACCGCCCAACTCGCGGTACCTTCAATTATCCCCGAGAACCTCACCAACAACATTACCCTCACACAACGCACCCGAATCATGGCTGATCACAACCTTGAATGTCAAGAATTCTGGAAACAAGAGAGTGTCGATGCCATCATTGTTGACAAAATCATCTGCAAAGCCTTCGATACAATGTATGTCGAAGAACTCTATGACAACTACATTGGCTACGGCGCTCAAACCATCAAGTCTATCCTTGCACATCTCCATACCGAATGGTGCATAGTCACCACACTTGAGAAAAAACAAGCCGCCACCGCATTCCATGTCTAATGGGACCTCACCTCCCACATCACAAAATTCGCCCGCGAGCTCGACAAACAACAAAAGCTCTGTCGGGACATCGGTGTATCTGCACCCGATGCCACGAAGGTACAACACTACATCGAAAGCATGTACTCTTTGGACATGTTTGATGACAAGGAAATGCAGGCCTGGGAACTCAAGCCGCCCACTGACAAGACATGGGACTCTGCCAAAACTCATTTCGTCTCCCTCTACAAAAGCAAGGAGAAGTTTAATGCTGAATACGAGGCACGCTCCAGCGGGTACAACAGTGCCCACATCACTGTTTCTACACGCAGCATTGGCGACCACCAAGCAATGCTCGAGTACACACATAGCCTTGAAACTGCTCTTGAGCACACCCAGGAACGTGTGGCATCACTCACTTCCGCGCAGTATCTTTGCCTCAAACAGCTTGAAGTCCAACAACAAGAACTCCTCACCCAAACAACAA
>JALLPD010001873.1:0-11134 GCA_036940065.1 Cyclotella cf. meneghiniana | reverse complement strand
CACCAAACCAGGATTGTTCCCATTTAATTTGGATGTGGAGGCAACTAGATCCTCTTTGCGTGCAATGTTTATGCTGTGTTCATCATGGAATGCTATCATTGATTGCTTAGAATCAACCAAAACTTCCGGTTTGGTGCAGTGCAAAATAACCCAACCTGGCATCATTGTCAGCGGCTGCCATATTCCAAGCAACTTGGTCATTTAAAATCATAAAATTAAAAACTCATAACACTCCCATATGATACCATTTCTTGAACATAGCCTTTTTGTGAATGCTCCATTTATTTTTATCCTTGTCTACGTTGTCTATGCCACCCATAAAGTTGTTGGTTGTGTAGTGCTTCAGGGATACTTCAATCGGCAGATGAACTGTTTGAGTGCCTACCCTTCTTGATACATTGACAAATCCTGAAATATTATGCATGGAAATGAATGACATGACTTTGTTGTCATTCCATTGACCAAACAGAATACAATTCACAGGATCCTACTTTACCAGAGAAGAACCTCTTGGCATTGTCTTTGAAAGATTCATGATAGTACAATTCCATCCCATATGATTTGACCTAATGGTACTACATGCAAGGATTTGGTACTTCTCCTGTAGCAATACAAACAATTCAGGGGCAGTATACCGATTATCCACGTACAATTCTTGCATACTGTTGGGGTCAGTTGCGATTCCAGAAAAGACAACTGCATTTAAGACTGCTTTCTGTGATGTTTTGAGGGACCATGCTTCTTCGACAATGTGTGTGTTTGTAGCATTTTTGCCCTGATACACATCTATGTGATAAATGAATTCCCTAACAAGTGTTGACAAGAACAAAAACATCAATGTGATACTTATCAGGTTTTGTTGAGTTGTATTGCTGCACTGGGTTGTATCTTGATTTGCTTGCTATTCCTCCTTTGTCAAATGAGCATTCACATCCAAGAATGAAGGCATGCTTTGCATATTCATTCAAAGATTTGATGGAGGACTGCAGTTGGTGACAATTTTCTCCCACTGATGACACAGCACGCTCTGGGTGGAAGGCTGGATGGATTTGTCTGAAGCAATATTCAGACATGACATCTGCTGTAAAACCATTGATTCTTCTTGAATCACCCAGTGTTGAGAACAACTCCACTGGAGGACTTGAGTATACATGGAATCCACCAATCTGATGATTGTCAATACTCATTTTTAGAATGATACTCAAGAAGTGGGACATCTCCTCTACTGCTATGGGGTGCCACAAGCTACCAGCAAAGTTACTTCCTCATAGATTCTTGGATGCATAAGCATTTGAGTTTGCCGTGATACGTTTGATTAGTTGGTATGTAAAACCTCCAGCAACCCCAAATGCTTCTTAAACTGTGTGGAACCAAGTTGAGACATACGGTCTCAAACATGGACCAGATCCAGTGTAGTGGTAAAGGTCCTCATGCAGGCCTTCGGCTGGAAGGTCTTCAAAAGTATAGGTTCATTCTTCAGGATAGTTGCCATCTTCCTCCGCACTGTTGGGATTATATACTTCATCAGGGAGGTATTCATACAGGCAATGATTATTTTCTAACTCTTCACAACCAGTGTCCTCAAGCAACTCTTCTCCAAACCTTTCTGTCAGATTCAGTTTGTCATGCTGTTGCTCATGAGGTGTTGGATTGTTGTAAATTGAGGTTGAATGACCAAGTACCAGAGCCATCCTCTGATTATATCTGTATCTTGAAATAGATCCTGTGAGAGACTGTCAACCTCTGTTCCTTCAAGTCTGTCCAAGAAAATGCGAGACACATGAGAGTTTGTTGATTGAGATGTGTGGACGTGACAACCATGCTGAAGATCCCCAGAGTCCTCCAAGAGATGTTGAGACATCTGTAACTCAAATGGGGGAGATTGCATCACTAACTGGCCTGAGGGTTGAGGGGAATGGTGGTAATGGCTGCTCGTATGAGGGCATGTATGGTGGCTTCATGACTACACAACATCATTGAATGAATGGTCTGAACATTGGCAAGCAGCATGGGGATCTCTACAGCTAATTTTTCATGAGGAATTCTGCTGATGCATCAGAACAAGCTGAAAGTAACCAGAACATGACTAAATGGGGCCACTTTAATTAACTTATGCAGGATTCTGCACAAGTTAATTAACTTATGTCAAAACCTGCACAAGTTGGTGTTGGAGGGTTAAGTTCATAAAAAGTCAATAGGATGAAAGAAAACCAACAAAGGTATGGTGTAGCATATGGTATGGCCTCTATTCAAATCATAACAGTGTGAATTTTAATGATGATGTGTGTTGCACATCAAGAAAATCATCGTGCACATTATTAAATCTCCTCGCCAACCTCGCGTGACCTCAACATGCTGTCGACCATTGGAATATACTACCTACATTGTGATAGTATGTCATACCACCCATCATGAGTTCAGATGCTATAGTATACCTCTGCAAGAGATCAGTTGCACTCTCAGAATGCTGCAATGAGTGGCATCATGATCATCCATGTTGTGTCTGCACTATACATGTAATTACCATTAATTCTAGTTTTACTTTATCTCCAACTACAAGTACTAAACTATAAAATCAAGGTCATATTAAAGTACACCTAGCATATCAGTGAATAATATACGCTTGTCTGATATCCAGAAAATATTCACCCCCAAATCTAAATATGCCTTTTTGAACATATCTAGAATGTGTTTTTTGATGTTCTGAGTTTGAATCACACCATGGAATGAAAAATCATAACCGAGCCAAATCATTCACAGATTCATGTGGTTCAATGTCCACAGACCCTGATTTGCCCGTTGAGCCAAAACATTGCGAGCCAGAGCACATGCGACAAATAAAAATATTGTCATTTGTTCAATATTATGTCAAGATTAACACCTTGTTGTTTTACTAGTAGTACAAAATCATCATTGATTTGCTCAAATATTTACAGGGTGTTCATCCATCTATGCAGTTCATCATCACTGTATAAACTAGATGTTATTGATAATTCCATATCTGATAACACCAATTTTACATTGCCAAATCATGTCCTAACAATTACTTCTGATTTAATACTAGTACTTCTAGAAATTCACAGCCAGGACATGACAAAATGATGTTTGGTAATAATGGTTTCTCCCAGTATAATCCCTGTGATGAGACACATGTCTAAAAGATGTGTCACAACATAGTAATATAGTTATGTTTACATGCATTTTCTTGTATTCTAGTCCCAAGGTTCCCAACCTTCTCCAAACCTTCTCCCAACATTTGGTCATACTAATTCATAATTCACACAACAAAAGATTGGAGCAATCATTCAGAACTTGAGACATTGTGATGATTAACACTGGGTGCTGCACTGTTGAGCCCGACATAGTGTTTCAACGGTGTAACAGGAGCACTGCAACTGATTCAATGGGGAGTTCCATCTTCTCTATCAACTCTTCCTCCTCTTCCTTCTTCTTCTTAGTTTGAGGATCTGTGTTCTTCAGACAAGTCGAAATTGAGTGTAGGCTTACAACACATTTTCATCAAAAGAAAGAGTGCATACTACTTGAAGTTTGATACAAGGATACTGTGATTTAAAAAGCATGACATGCTCTTTGTTTGATCGAGTGAATCCCAAAATGAAAATTGGCTATCATTTTCAACCATTGGAGGATGATATCATTTGACGAGATCGAATAAAAACGATGATAGTAATGATAACAGTATATAAACATAGCTATTTTTCATTTAACCATTGATTTACACGTACATTCCGAAATGACCAAGCCTTAATTGAGATCATTGAAAGAATGAAAGTCCAATATTCACAGCAGATTGTGTCACAAAGAAAATAAGCTTGACGCATGCATTCATTGACAATCCTTTTGAAGCCGATGTGTCCTTCAGGGTTCCAACGGGATTTTGACCGGACATAGTAGAGGAGTTATTTCCACCCACAAGTACACAACCAGTGCAGTTCAATATACATCCATCAGGAACATCAAACTCGCCATCCAGATCAGTAAAGTAATAAGTCCCGAATTGAGCACTTCCATCGGTCCACATGCACTCGTCCTCGCTGCTGCATCTACCCGCGTCGCATAACAGGGCAGTCGGACCAGAAAATGAATTTCCATCAATGATGGGACAATTCTCCTCCCAAGGTAGGATACATGCGTTTAGCTCAGCGCACCAATCCATTCCTGTTGAGCCGCCCCCGCAATCATCTTCTAATTTCCGCATGTCTCTTCCGACATTTGCACCCTGTATTGAAGAGCTGCACGCCTGTTTGGCAAGGAGAGCGCATGCTAACGAGTTTCTTGGAAGTTTCATGTCTCCCATCCAACGACCACTTTGTGTTTGGTTCGTTATTATGGCTTTGAAAGAAAATGGAGTGTCTCGATATTTAAGTCACGACCCTCATTGGTGTGGTACCAGACCAAACCCTTGGTGCCTCTCCTTGATGGAAGAATAGATCAACATGCAATCCACCCTGCAACTATTACAGTAGATTCTATCTATAATATTTCGATGTATTTAAATATCTAAAGGAAACGTACGGTAAGGTACCTTAGCACCGTCCTGTGGAAAAAGAGGATAAACCTTTCAAGTTCGTCAGAAAGAATTAATCGGGTCAACGAAAAAAAAATGACCAATACAGGTATATTAACGCGTCCATCCAAAACAAGAGTGACATGGTTTGCCTGACAAAAAATACCCCAAACATAACACCCCGCGTGACCACGACCATGCCGCCGACCTCCGCCTCCCACCGCCGCCAAGCCCGCCTCCGCCGCGAATACCTCTACCGCAAATCCCTCTCCTCCGCCTCCACCTCCGCCTACGACTCCAAACGCCGCATCCGTGAGGCCCTCTCCCAAGGCAAAGCCCTCCCCACCGAACTGCGCGCCAGCTACGACAAACTCAAATCCGAAATCGATGCCGAGGATGCCAAGCACGACCGGCCGGCGTCTCACGTGGATGATGAGTACGGCGATGCGGGGTGGAACGATCCGCGTGTTTGTGTGACGACGTCGCGTGCGCCCAGTTCTAGGTTGAAGCAGTTTGCCAAGGAGATGAAATTGCTCATTCCGAATTCGACGAGGATCAATAGGGGAAGTCATCGCGTCGACGAATTGGTGGAGCAGTGCAAGACTAGCGATTTTACAGACTTGGTTGTGGTGCAGGAGACCAGGGGAGAGCCGGACGGGTTGATCGTATGTCATTTGCCGCTGGGTCCTACGGCGTACTTTACGCTCAGTGGAGCGGTTCTGCGGCATGACTTGGAAGGTGGGGCGGCTCCAATGTCCGAGGCCTATCCTCACATTATATTGAATCAGTTCCAAACTGAGTTAGGACGGCGGGTGGGGAATATCTTAAAGTGTTTGTTTCCCGTGCCCAAGTTAGATACAAGGCGGGTGGTTACTTTTTCGAACCGTGATGATCACATCAGCTTTCGGCATCATGTGTACAAGAAGGAGGGAAATAAAGAGGAGAAAGTCACCTTGTATGAAGTGGGGCCAAGGTTTGAAATGAGGTTGTATCAAATCAAGTTAGGTACTTTGGAGATGAAGGATGCCGAGAACGAGTATGTGCTGAGACCGTACATGAATACCGCTTCCAAGAGAAAAGTTTTGTGAGGATTGCAGGGGTCTTGTGAGGAATGGTGGTGTATTTCTTTCTAGCAGACATCCCAGACCCAGATTGTCGGTTCGTTACAAACATCGCGATAATGACGACAGGCACTAACTATGGCGTTTGCAATGTCCTTTGGCCGTGCACACTCAAAAACATGTGCATGGTCATTGTAATTGATATTGATGGAGAATAAGAAGTAGCGAACAATCATACACAACTCAATAAAACCCGCTATAAGTTATCCACAGTCTCCGCAGCCTGGGCGAAACAGCAAAAAAGCTGTCTACATCAATGGAGTAGTATCACACAAGAGGAAACGAGAAACTCGGTATACTCTAATTATAGTAGACATCACCATTTGAAATATTATGTGCTTTCTCATTTATTCAACGCAATCCGACAGATACCCTCTCTACTTCCACTTCAGACATATTCATGTATGAATACATATGTATCTACATGTATAAAGTCTTCATGTCCGCATACAGTGCACGACTAAAGACGAATCTTAATGCAGGTGCACGACTGCAGCAAAATAATGACACTCTTATCACAGGTAAAATGCAAGAAGACGACGTGCACAAGATCCTGATCAATATTAAATCATACTCGCAAAAAGTCTTCGCCATTACTGTCGGGTTGCCGTCCATCATGAAATTGCGCATTATAGCGGCTGCGCTGCTAGCCAAGCTGGCATCATCATATAACTTGTTCGATAAAGAGCCTAGGATTGTGGGAGGCACTGAGGTGAGATGAGAGCATGACATTCTGTCCTAGATCCAAAGTAATGAGCTCTGGGAATGGATGTTCTCCGACTGTTCAAATTTTGTGAACCATAGAGCATGAATTTTCACTTCTTGTGCCATGCTTATTTATTCATATATCTCCATGCCATTCTTTTTGTGCTATCCATTCATTCAGGCAGAGGAATCACGCTACCCGTACATGGTGGCCCTAGTGGACATTTTTTATGGTAACCTTACCTGTGGAGGATCCCTCATAGCACCAGACACCATCCTGACAGCTGCTCACTGCTTTTATGGTATTGAAGACATCTATCGTTTTGCCATCACTGCAGTTATTGGACGACATGATCTGGATTCAGATCTCGGAGAAAAAGCTGTGGTGGACAGAGTGATTGCTCATCCCAATTATGATAACACCACTTATGTCAATGATGTTGGATTGATCTTCCTTTCTGAACCCACCAGTTTGGTATCAGAGTTTGTTCTGTTGAATAATGATGAATCGGTTCCAGCTCCTGGAGATGTGGCCCGCACTATGGGATGGGGGGACACTACACAAGATGTTCAGAGCAGCATCCCATCAGACATCTTGATGGTGACAGATCTGCCAATCATGAGTAATGAGGAGTGCATTACACTAATTGAATCATTTCATGAGAGTGTGGATGATTTTCTTGCTCTTATGTGGGATATATTGGGTGCTGTTCCTCCTGATTACGACAGCAACAGCATGATTTGTACACTAGAGCCAGGTCAAGATGCTTGCCAGGGAGATTCTGGTGAGTATTGATTTTAGGCATTGTTTTATTGTTGTTTGGTTTAAAGTAGCCATTTTTAACAACAACGATAATTTGTCTTGCTATATCAAACAACAGGCGGCCCACTTATAATCCCAGGCTCCTCTGCAGACCAAGATGTTTTGATCGGTGTTGTCTCTTGGGGATTAGGCTGTGGTGACAATTCCCAACCTGGTGTCTTTTCCAGAGTTTCTGAAGCTTTTGACTGGATCTCAACGACTGTATGCAGTGGCAGCATTGACCCTCCTGTAGACCTTTGTGGAGTGACAGACACTCCAGAACCCTCTCTCAAATTGACAAAAGAACCGACACAGGAACCAACCAACGAGCCCGTGAATGCATTACTTCCAGAAGGAACTGAGGTGAGATGAGTTGAATACTAGTCTTGTTTAGAATGATTGCTATGCGCCCTGGAATGTAATATTCCTTTATTGTGCTGAGTTGTGTGAGCAGTTGATTTTTTTTTCATTGACATCTCATGATATGCTTATCTGTTCATCTACCTCGGTGCAAAATTTTTTGTGTGCTTTTCATTAATTAAGGTGGTAGAATCACGCTATCCCTATATGGTGGCCCTAGTAGACAGGCTTGATGGCAACCTAACCTGTGGTGGATCACTCATAGCACAAGACACTATCCTGACAGCTGCTCGCTGTGTTTATGGTATTGAAGACATCTACAGTCTTTTCTTCAGTGCAGTCATTGGAAGTCAGGATCTAGATTTACCTCTTGGAGAAGAAGTTTTGGTGGAGAGAGTAATTGCTCATCCCAATTACGACAACACTACCTATGTGAATGATTTTGCATTAATCTTCCTTTCGCAACCTACCAGTTTGGTAAGAGAATTTGCTCTGTTGAACAAAGATGAATCGGTTCCAGCTCCTGGAGATGTGGCCCTTACTATTAGATGGGGAGACATGACACAAGATGTTCAGAGCCAAACCCCATCGGATTTATTGACGGAGACAGATCTGCCAGTCATGAGTAATGAGGGGTGCACTGAACTAATTGAATCATATTATGAGAGTGTTGATGACTTATTAGTTCTTGTATGGGATATATTGGGTACTGTTGCTCTTGACTATGACAGCAGCAGCATGATATGTACATTGGAGCCAAGTCAAGATGATTGCCTGGGTGATCTGGGTGAGATTCTTTTCATGTGATTCTCTATTTGCTCTATTTCTGCAATTGTTTGGTTCAACTGATGTGCCAAAATTCATTTATCAATTTAATCTCATGGGCATGATTTGTCTTGATTAATGTAACAAACAGGCAGCCCTCTTATAATCCCAGGCTCCTCTGCTGACCAAGATGTTCTGATTGGTTTTGTTTCTTGGAATTTGGCCTGTGGCGATTCCAGCCTTCCTCGTGTGTTTTCCAGAGTTTCTGGAGGATTTGACTGGATCTCAACAACTGTATGTAGTGGAAGCATTGGTCCTCCAGATTATCTTTGTGATGTGGTGCCAGCTACTCCAGAACCCTCTCTCAAGCTGACAGAGGAGCCAACACAGGAACCAACAAACACACCTATGGTAGAATCCACTCCAGAACCCTCTCTCAAGTTGACAAAGGAACCGTCAAGTGGTCCTAGCATAACATCAACTCCAGAACCCTCTCTTCCCTTGGCAAACGAACCAGCACAGGGACCAACAACTGAGCTAACAGATACATCACCAACACTCCCTCCCATGAACACATTTCTTCTAGAAGGCACTGAGGTGAGACAAGTTGAATACTAGTCTTGTTTAGAATGATTGCTACGTGCACTGGAATGTGATATGCTATTATTGTGCTAAACTGTGTGAGCCGTTGCCTTTGTTTTGTTTACATTTCATGACAAACTGATCCGTTCATCTATCTCAGAGTATACCTTTTGTGTTATCCCATTCAGGCAGAGGAATCACGCTATCCCTACATGGTGGCCCTAGTGGACATTTTTGATGGTAACCTTTTCTGTGGAGGATCCCTCATAGCACCAGACACCATCCTGACAGCTGCTCACTGCTTTTATGGTTATGAAGACATCTATCATCTTGCCATCACTGCAGTTATTGGACGACATGATCTGGATTCAGATCTTGGAGAAAAAGCTGTCATAGACAGAGTGATTGCTCATCCCAATTATGATAACACCACTTACGTCAATGATATTGGATTGATCTTCCTTTCTGAACCCACCGGTTTGGTATCAGATTTTGTTCTGTTGAACAATGATGAATCGGTTCCAGCACCTGGGGATGTGGCCCGCACTATGGGATGGGAGAACACTACACAAGATGTTCAGAGCCAGATTCCATCAGAAAAATTGATGGTGACAGATCTGCCAATCATGAGTAATGAAGAGTGCACTGAACTAATTGAATCATATTATGAGAGTGTGGATGATGTTGTAATTCTTGTAGGGGATATATTGGGTACTGTTCTTCCTGATTATGAAAGCAACAACATGATATGTACATTGGAGCCACGTAAAGATGATTGCATGGGTGACTTGGGTGAGTATTCACTACATGTGGTTTTCTATTTGCTTTGCTTGTGAAATAATCTGGTACAACTAATACACCAAAATTCATTTGTCAATTTATTTCACGGGAATAATTTTGACAAACAGGCAGCCCACTTATAATCCCAGACTCCTCTGCCGACCAAGATGTTTTGATTGGTTTTGTTTCTTGGAATTTGGCCTGTGGTGATTCCAGCCTTCCTCGTGTGTTTTCTAGAGTTTCTGGTGGATTTGACTGGATCTCAACAACAACATGCAGTGGAAGTATTGACCCTCCTGATTACCTTTGTAATAATGTGCCATCTCCAGAACCATCTCTCAAGTTGACAGAGAAACCAACACAAGGACCAACAAACAAGGCTATGGTAGAATCCACTACAGAACCCTCTCTCCAGCTGATGAAAGTACCTTCAAATGGGCCTAGCATACAATCAATTCTGAAACCCACTCTTCAGTTGACTATCGAACCATCACAGGGGCCAACAAGCGAGCCAACATCAGCATCACCAACACTCCCTCCTTCCACAAAAACTCCAGAAACCTCTCTCACAACAATGCTATCACCAACAAGTGAGCAACCAAAGGTATCTCCAACATTCGCTCCTTCCACTCTCTCATTGGCCAGTGCTCCTTCAAATTTGCCAAGTCTTAGCATTGCTCCCATGATTACTCAGGAGCCTGCACTCAACACTATGATAAGCAGGCCTGGAATATCAACTCCGGTTGATTCTTTACTTAGTGGGCTGACATTGGATGATGTTGAATCCACCATCTCACCTTCAGGCAATCCCACAAAATCAGATGCAGTTTCAAATGGAGGTTTTGAGTGCAATACTTTAATGATAGGTGGAGTAGTGAATGGTATTCTTTCTGTGTGGATGTCAATGGTGTGGTAGATAAATACCGTTTTCAATGGAATCATACTCCTATAGTTCTTTTTATTTGGACAGGTAGGTGGTTTATACTACTATAATTGAAGTCTCTAACTGTTATTTGCTAAGCAGCCTCAAGGAGTAGTCTAAGTCAACAGCAGTCATGGATCTGGACCAGCTTTTTGCAGCCATGTAAGTATAGAGATGATCTTCAAAAAAAGCATGGCAATAGGCCCACACAAAGGCATGAGCTTAACTGGCCTACAAACAAGTTTTAAGTCAACAGCATATGCATTGTTTTATTTTGAGCAGAAACATAAACGCTAAGAATTCATATATTGAAGCAGTTGTCTAAGCTGTTTTTGAAGCTGTTGTTAAAGCAGTTGTTGACGTTCTTGTTGAAACTGTTGTTGACGCTCATGTTGAAGCTGTTGCTGTTGCTGTTGCTGTTATTCTTCCAGATACAGTTGCGGTTACAGATAAAGTTGCAGATGCAGTTGCAGATGCAGTTGCTGTTGCTGTTGCAGTTGCTGTTGCAGTTGCAGTTGCAGTTGCTGTTGCTGTTGCTGTTGCTGTTGCTGTTGCTGTTGCTGTTGCTG
>JALLPD010001872.1:0-11135 GCA_036940065.1 Cyclotella cf. meneghiniana | reverse complement strand
TTACGGGGAGCCCAGCATATGGGCGTGTTGGTCATGGAATGGGGAATCTATTCCCAGTGCATTTAGGTGGAAAAAGAAGGTTTAAGGGCTTGAAAACAAAAATGTCCCGAAAATCGATGAGATTCTGTAAATTGTGGCCTTCACTAGGGTGTGTCCTTCTCACCGTAACATACGGTAGGTAGGAGTATGCCTTAAACTTTCCTTGCTCATACACATATGGATGTCCCATCTCTGGCATAAAAAATTGAGGTATCTTAGAAGAGACAACTAGGTAATGTGTGGTGGCAGTGAGGTAGGAGTATGACTTAAACTTTCCTTGCTCATACACATATTATGGATGTCCCATTTCTGGCCTAAAAAATTGGGGGACCAGCTGCGCGGTCTTGAATCTCACATCGATCACCTTCGATCACCCAAGCGATCAGTCGCGGTTCTCGTCTAGGTCGTTTTCGGTTTCCTCAGATTACATTTTGTCGACCATGGTCCGCCCTCCAACGCAACAAACTGTCGACCGCATTGTCGGCACCGTAGCCGTTCTCGGATTATCCATAGCTGCGATAAGATGGCTTTCCAACGCGTCCAAACAAAGACGGTCGCGTCAACAATTCAAGAAGCTGCCGTGGTGGTGGCCCGTGATTGCTTTGCGGAGACGGCGCACGAAGAACCAATACGGTGGTGTGGTTAGCGAAGAGGATAGATTAGAATTGGAACAATCGAAAGCAAGAGAAAGGAATTTGGAGGGCGGCTATGAACATCGGGGGTCTTGTCATTGTCGGTCTATTCACTTTCTGGTAAGCACATTTTGCCACAACGATGTTTTCTTTCCTATGCCTTTCAGTGTATGCTGTCATCGTCTGAGGAACGTTCATAATTAATGTGCTTTTTATTGGTTGTCTATGCCAATCTTGCCCGTAAATCAAATGTTCGTAACAATGCAAACGACGCGACTAGCTTCGCGGACCTCAGAGCCTTCAAGCAATCGACTCGCCAGGCAAAATTCGATATCCTCATATCCCAACAATGGCTAGTCAATTTGAACTACTTCGTGGAGAAAATTTTATGCGATTCTACTATGTAAATGTCAAAGCAGACTCGGCTTCGGTAGAATCCTCAATTGCTTCTGAAGAACCGAACTATTGCTTCGAGAGTGATAATGATTTACACAACAACAATCGCACGCAACAGGAATCATCGGGGGCCCATGGCTTTTGTGGTAATTGTGGAGTGCACGTTTTACGTGCTCCGAGTAGATCATCAGAGGATTTGGAAATTAATGCAAATTGTTTGGAAGACGGAGGAAAGACATCGTATGCTGACGGGAATGCCAATCATGCAGCTCCAATAGTACGATCCTCAACTTCTTCCCTGACAAGCAATGGGGCCGAAGTTTGCATGGATCATAGGATAGTGCAAGATCAAGGAAATGTGCGATCAAATGCAATTCAAACTGTGAATGAGAATGAAGCACTCCTTGGTGATCACACGTACTTCTGGGAGAGCTTGGATGATAGACCGCAACCTCCCAAACCATATGTATCTCATATAATTGCCAATGCATCGAAGAATGAAAGTGATAGCGTACACGACGCACAACCTCTGACACAGTCAGTCACCGAAAGTGATGACTATTCAATGGGGTCGTCGTCCTTGACAGCAACATCATCTCTCCACGTGTTAAGTGTGGCATCGGGCAAAGTAGGGATTTCTTCAACACACAACAGGGCAGGGCTACCTCCACTACATCCTTCATCTGGATCTATAAAAACACTTCCTCCCAGGTTTGGCGAGCCCCGACGGACAAGACATGGTGGAGGACGAAGTCTAGGTCCAGGTCTTGATAGTAGTTGGTCAATAGCATCGATGGAGTCACACGACTTAGATGGAGAGACGGAGAATTCGAATGTATCATTGAATCAAATGAAATATTATATGAGCCGTCACATGGCAAAAGAGAAATGATGATCAAAATCTGTCTTGATGCTAGTTGTACAATATCATTGTCTCTGTAAAACAGGAAAATAAAATGGAAGCAACATTGTTTGTCTGTGTGTCTGTAGGACAAACACTCCTTCATAATGAGACAATCACGAGTACACGGTTGTCTTCGTGAGCCATTCGATTAGTGTGTTTTGAGGGACTCCCTCCATCACATCACAACATACCCAAGCACAATGTGCGAACTTAGATGTTGTCAAAAATAATACTCTCTTCACAAAACTCCCGCACCGTCCCATCAAACGCCACTAATTTCACCTTGTCCAAAGTCCCCTGACTCAACAGCGGCGCCACCCACCTCTACGCCAAACTTACAATTCTAGGCGAATTCAAGAGATATATTGTCCTCACCGTCTCAGGATAATTTCGCTGTGTCATTTTTATCCAAGGACGTAAAATTTTAAGGAATCCCACGGAGAGTTGCTTTCGTGACAGTCCGTCAAGATCACATATTATATCAATAAAACACAACTGGCGTGTCGCAATGGATTGTTGATAGAGATGGTAATGTATTAGTTCATATTGATAGATCCAATATTCGAGGAACGAGTTTAAGGATATATTCGACGATAGTATGTCTGAAGTGATGCGTGCTGCATTGAATGATCCAATATGAAGAATCACGGGTTTGACTTTTGCATTGAAACTACAAGATGAAACCCCCTCGAAGTTGCACGGAAGGCATTCCTCCACATGATCCCAGCATTGCCGGGTAGCAATTAGAACATCGCTGTCTTCGATCATAGCTCGAATAACATCCACATTATTATCTTTCCTCCATTTTATAAAAGAGTGATATTGACCCGCAGTCGATGAGACTTCTTTATTCTTGCTTTTGCGTAGGAAACGAAGTAGTCTTAAATCACCGTAGACGTCGGGATAAATTTGATGATTTGAGTCGTTTATCGGTGGATACTCGTATTGATAATTCTGCTGCAAAATACGTTTCACCTGGAATAATTGTCGCATTTCTTCTTTGGAATGACACGCCCATTCGCAATCTATGTGGGACGAGTTGGCGGATGCGATTGATTTCGTTCCAGGATCCATTCGGACTGAATAGGTTTGGAGCAAAAACGATTCCAAGGACCAGATGGACCAACAGAAAAACTGTTCAACGCCCGCCGCGGTGGCAATGGCTTCATCATGTCTCCTTGTACGCCGTTGTTTTTGAGATTTTTCATTGAACACCTTGCTCATGACATCGTTGCATTCATCCTGAGCAACATTAATTCTTAACTTCTTCCATCTCGAAGGCGACCTCGATGCTGGATTTACAGCCGAAAGATAAGCCGCGCCAAAGTGAAATTTGGTGCAATTTAACGATGGGAATGAAATTACGAATAGCCATAGGTTGCGGGTCATTGATGAAGACAGTGGAATTCGTTGGTTCGTAGGGCAGGCAATCTCCTTCTGACACCCTGCACAGTTAACAATCATTTCGTGCTATTTCTTTTATCGTAGATACATTCCTGGTATTGTGTATGGTACCATACCTGGCAGATCATCTCCATTGTGGCACCTTCATTGCCAACAGCCGCCAACAGCCAAACCATCAATATCTCTACCTTGTACTTAATTCCGCAAGATTTTTAAAGGTAATCAATCTATAAGTATTTTGAATTACTTATGTATTTTGACTGTTGATAGAAAAAATGCAAAAATTAAAGGTAAATCTATTTTCCTCCTTGGCCTCTTATTTTGATTTTGCATGGCTTTGAATTTTTGATTGTCATTTTACACACTCTTGGTATTTCATTGACACGAGACCTCACAGGGCATCATAGGAATGGCGACAAACTCAGCGCGATGTCAGGTATGCCATCGGGAAGGTCGGGTCTCTGCATGTTCACAGTGTTCTCTCGTGAACTACTGTGGAAGGGAATGCCAATCGACAGATTGGAAAGCAGGGCACAAAATTCTGTGCTCGAAGGTCCCCAAGGCGGTGAAGAAGGCGGAAGAAAAAATCGCTTCCTTTCAGCTGAGTGACTATACGACCCGCAACGTGGGGGAAATCATGGTGACAGAGGCTGTGGCCCTTCGTGGAGAAATTGTTAACGAGCATGAAGCTCAAGATATGTGCTGGAATGCAATGGACATGTCACCAGGCTCACCTGCCAAGCTTCGACTAATTTTGAGAGCACTCGAACTTTTTCCTCTTTCTACTGAGGCTTGGGGCATGCTTGGTCACTTTTATCAATACGAAGTCACGAAGCTCGAAGATAAGAAGAAAAGGACTGCTGAAGCAGCTTTGGCAATGTATGATAATGCAATACTTTGTGCGAGAATGTTGAACCCGACGTGGTCGGAGGATCGGAGCAACGAATTGCCTTGGGGGGAGATCGAGAACAGACCATATCTTCGAAGTCTCCTCGGTAGAGCAACGGCGTTGAAGGATGCGGGGAAAAGGAAGGAAGCCATTGCTCAAGCGAAGAAACTTCTGAGGTTGAATCCAAATGATAACCAAGGTGTTAGGAAGTTACTGTGCACGTGGTTTCTTGAGGCAGGTGATTCTGAGGGTTGCACTAACTTGATGCGCAAATTTAAAACAGACCACGACACATCTATGGCTTATGCAGATGTTGTGCTCCAATATGCACTATGGCGGAAGGATGATGCTGTTGAAAATGATGCGAAACAAGCTCTGTACACAGCGATAAAAGCAAATCCATTTGTGCCAGATTTACTGGGAGGGAACATTGAGAAGGATGACGATGAAGAAGATTCATACTACTCTCCCGGAGACAGGAAGGAGGCAAGAAATTACGTCATCGGATCAAAGAAGCTGTGGGGAAGATATCCCGAAGTATCTGACTGGGTGAAGTCACAAAAATTCCCCAACGACATCAAGAAGCCCAGTGAGAGTGATCTAGTTGATCTATTGAAGAGTGGCACGGAGATTCAAATTAGATGTATCAACACTGATCTTGATGGACACGACCGCAAAGAATCAACCCTGACTGGAACTCAAAAACGAAGCAAATGCATTGGCTGCGCCCTTGAAACTTTTCATTGGCCTCGTCAATTGAACCGTCCTCATGAAATTTCTACAGACATTCTGGTGCATAACAATGACTTTCACCAAGAGGTGAAATGGCGCAAGACCCTGTACACGAATATCCTAGAGGTCCCTTACTGGGAACTGTATCTACAATTTTACATGGACGACCCTGATGACAGTGATTCACCAGCAGCGATTCCATCACCCATGATAGCAGGTCATGCCAAAAGAGTTGAACTTTCCTCATCGTTGAGCTGTAAAATATGCAGCTCTCCTCATGGGAGATTCTGTGCACTTGACCATGACGGCACTTGGTTCTACTGCAGCAAGGCTTGTATGAAAGATTTCTTGGAAGAATCTGAACCAACATTCTTTGATCTTCAGTCACAAACATTGGAAGTCCATGCATCCCGAGAATGTAGCATCAATACAATTTCGTTGGATGATGCCTTTTGTGTTGCTTGGCAACACATGCCCAATCTTAATTCTGTGGACATTTTTATCGACCAATCATATGTTCTTCGTCGTGATTACAACTATGGCAGTGATGGTGGGGCTAAAAAATTACTGCTTTCGCCAAGTGTGCTCGACTTGTTCCTTGAAAAGACTAAGTCACATCTAGTGTCATTTTCATTTCGCTTAGATGACTGTTGTTGGGAAGAGTTTAAACAAATGACTGATAGATGCAGGTCTCTGCTCCCACTTGGTACAATGCCAAACTTGAAGAAACTTGACCTCAGTAACTTTGGTTTTGATGATATGGAAACCCTAATATCATGTCTGAGCACTCAGCTGCAAGCACTAACACTGAATTATGTGATGATTGGCCCAGTGCTGGAATGGACTTCTTTGGATGTCAATGTGTTCGTTGCAAAGCTTTCACAGCTAAAGCACTTAGTTTCGCTGAGCCTTGCCAACACCAAGATGACAGATCATCACTTGAAAGAGCTACTGCCCAGGTTGAAATCCATCCGATGTTTAAATCTCAGTGGGAAGTTTGGAAACTTTGATGATTTTAATGGTCATTGGCAGTTAACTGATGTTGGATTGAAGGTAATTGCTGATAACTGTCCCAACATTCTCAGTCTATCTGTCGATGATCAGCCCAAGATTACCTATCATGGAATAAGGTCTTTGATCCAGAAATGTCATGGTATCATGGAACTGGATCTGGGTTATGCTCATGTCAATAGACAACAAATTGAGGAAATAACTTCAACCTTGAAAAATTTGTTGTTGCTTCGGGTCAGTGCTTATGACAGCCAACATTCACTAGAGAATGCAGTTAGGGTGACTGAGGGAAGGCTTGTTGTTTGCATGGCAAGTTCTGGTTGCCTCACTGTGAAGAATTTGTCTCCAGAACAGAAAAGAAACCAAGATGACTCAATGGCTAAGTTGGAAAAAGCACGCAGACAATGGTATGATCCTATGATATGTAATAAGTGGGACGGAATCATCTAATGTGACCTTGCATCAATGTAAGTGTCCTGATTGATAAGATAAATTATTCCATTTTGACTGTTTGCCAGTGTCTATTTTCATAATTAATTTTTCAAAGTTCCTCTACGATTGGAGTGGCAATACCGAGGATCTTGAGGGGAAATCAATCATGTCCTATGAGACAGTGGGCCAGGGTAAGGATTTAAGAAAAATGACTGACCTAAGACCATTTGCATCCGTGATTCCTATTTTATGCACCAGTTCTAATTCTGTCCCAACTTCGCCGAAATGGTAACTGGGCACCCAACTTCACTGCTCCAGTCACCGTTAGAATTGGCTCGGGTTATCAAAAAAATGGTGGCCATAATTTTTTTCTGATGGGTTCCTTTTTCAGCTCACTTTGGTGAATGTTGCCCTTTCACATTTTTGGTCACTAAAAATGCTAACTCGAACTATTTGCATCTACAAAGATTTAATATGAGTTCTGCTGTGAAGATTAAATTTTTTGTTCTGCCATTAACCATTGCTCCTTAGTGTGCTGACACTCATTGAGTCAGCTCTGATAACCAAATACAAAACACAAAATAAAATTTCAAGTTTAAAACCACGGATTCTTGTACAGGCAAAACAACAAAACAGACATGGTTCCTCCAAGCAAAAGTCATCGACCATTCCATGTCGTATCAGGGTCCAAGCTCTCCAAGGATATGAGCATGAGTACGTACACAAGATGTACTTTTACGTGAGATGATGGGTGATACAAGTTGATGAGGGGATGGACAGATGTGTTTTTTGTCAAGTGGCTCCACTTGGAATCATTATTCTTTTAATTTTGGTAAACCATAAATGTTGCAAACCATTAAAATGATAACTGTGCTTGCAGGACAGCTATTGGGAGCCATAGTTTTGGGAATCGTACATTCCAATAGTTAGCAAAAATATATGGTAATTGAAAAAGTAGAGCCCATGGCTGCAAACAGTCTAAGTACATATTAAAAGTAATTTCATTTTTGTAGCTTTATACAAACGATCTACTTATGACAAAAGTGCAACCTGCACAATATAACAAGCATCTGAACAAAGGAGAAGTTATACCATATCATTGCTCTCCTCATCACAGTCATCTTGAAAACTGCATTAAAGGAGCATTTCCAGTATTTTACAAATCAGAAATCAGAAAATGGGAGCGATCACAAACTGGATTTTGTGAGGATTGGAGTATATTAGATCATAAGACTTCTTAAAAATTGTGATCTTTGATGTCCTTGGCTGATCATATCACAAAAATATTAAAATTTGTGACTACCTCTTTCCATAGGTACTAAAAAGGTGTGTGCAAACATGTTACAAAGAAATAAATACAAAAATAGATATTTTAGATTTTCCCATCCTACTGCTCTAATGACCATTTTTATGACATAGTCATCATGGTAGCATACCTTTGATTAGTCTATTTTGAATGGTTGTTAACTTGTTTCTCTCATTCTTTTGATCAGAGAGCACATGGAAATATGTTGCTGTACAGAGAATGAATGTTCATATATGGTGATTAAAATCTTCATCTAATTTGAGTTGAGTTTCAGTGCATAATCCATGTACCAAATATTCATCTTGATGAGTCTTTATGCATATGAAATAGTAGTGGTAAAATTATTACTCTATAGGCAACCTCAAACTGTGCCTTAATACTTACTACCCTATTTATTTGAAAGCTACACCTAGTTATACAGATTGCAGGAAGGGGGCCAATTTTTTTTGATAGTGGATGTCCCACATTTTAGTGCATGTGCATTAGAATATTGTGACATCCGCTGATACACAAGTCACAACTTTTTTGCTTGTGAACAATCAAATTTCGGAAACACTCCATCTTGAGGCACAAAAGGAAACTGGCAATGACTATATTACTGTTCTGTTTTCATGTATTTGGTTGAGTCAGGACATAATTGTATCAATTTGTTTCTCATACTATTATTAGTACCAAAAAGTGAGGATTTCTCAGAATGTACTATCCTTCAATAAGTACATTTTCCCATTTTGGTACCTCATTTTGGTACAAGTATTTTAAAGTACCAGTACTTGAAAATGTACCAATTTCTGATCTCGTTGATTTTATAAAGGATATTAAGAGGTACCAACATCATAAAAAGCCCAACCAACAGTTTGGTACTTTTTTCAGTATCAGTACATATTCCAGGTATTGGTACCTAAATGTACCAATATTAAAAAAGTACTGTTTTTAATCTTCGTACGTACTATGAGGTACTAAATTTGGTACATTACTCATTTTGGTACATTATCATGCAGCTGATTGAATTAGGCCTTGACAACTGATTGTACCTGATTTACATCATTTCTGTGTCACACTACTCATGAAGCATTAATGGTACAATCTGTCACAGCTTTTATTTGTAAGAGTTCTAGGACTAGTTATACTAGAGATATTCTTGAGACCTTCATCTTTTTTAGGACTTACCAAAAACTTGTGGAACTAAACTGTAGAACTAGTTTCATTCAAAAGAATACGATCCTCAAACATCATGATTAAACTAAAATCTCTTAACCTTCACTGGAATTGGAGGCATATAATTTTTGTAATTCTACTGTTGAGGGTTGAGAATGTTTTGTTTATTCCATCCTTTCTCCACTGGTATCCATGTGCTCTTGTTACTAACAGCTTCTCTGGATTATCTAGTTTGTCTTTAGATTAGCAGTTTGTTTGATTGTCCAGTTAGCCTCAAGACCAACATTTTTTCTGGATTATCTAGTAGTCATTAGATTAATATTCATAATTGTCCAGTTAGCCACAAGAGCAGCTGTTTTTCATATTATCCATTTATTACTATGAGTATCAACTGGTACTCCTAAAATGTATAAATAAGACATGGTTAATATTTAGAACTACTTAAGTGTCAGCAGCTGTTAACATGAGGACTTTTTCACAGTTGGTGTCAATTTGATGATAGCAGTCTAGTCTCAGTCTTTTAATCCAGAGAGTAATAGGTAAATTGGTCCTAAGATTAGCATCAGTTTCTTGGGAATACCAATTCTACATTTAATATGTACCAGGTTTTGGTGCCATACCAAATTCTGTGTTTATGACTCTCAGCTTAATATTTAAAATGGCAAGTCGTTCTTTCAGGTAAAATATAAGGACTAAATAATTTATGGATTAACTCAAACCTGTACTAAAATTTGTGCTTCATTGCATAATTACATCTGAGAGTACAAAATCGGCATGATTTTTATAATTATACAAAATTCCTGTAAGGCCAAATGATGCAGATAAAAATGCAGCATGAGACATTTTGCAATTTTCTCAGATTTTGTTGTTCATCTCAGTCTTTGAATATGTCCTCAAGCACTGAAATGTAACACTTGATTCATACTTCTCAATTCCAAACATCAACCATCCCACAGACAGGCTCGTAGTCATTGGAGTATTGTTCATCTGCAGTTAGACAACAGCAAAAAGTGCCAAGCTCATGAGATTAGTATTCCACTATAATCAACATTTTCAGAACTATCAGGTCCATTAACTTATTGTTCAATTGCAGCCAACATTATCAAAGAGCAGTTGAAGTGAAAAAATCAGGTCCATGGGATTATCAACCACAATCAACCTAATTTATACAGTAAACATAATTTTGGACATGAAAGGCATAGTCACTTCTCTCACTACATGAGGTGCCATGTCATCATGCTCAATATGATACCTCAGTTTGTTAAATGATACTTAGTCATGAGACATTTGTTAGGCTATCAGGCTCATGGGATAGACATGAAATCATAGCTCACATTAAAAAAATGCCAAGTCCATGGAATTTTTCTTGAACTGTGATCAACTTTGAAAAACCTGGTCAGGTGTGTAGGACTCTTGTTCAGTCATGCTGCCAATCCAAGGTACTGTGCCATAAGTCTTTAAAACTAGTAAGGATTTTGAAGTTGAAATTCAAAAATAGTAATTATGTGAAATTATGAGCTTATTTCTACTGTACAAAAATGCTGTTGCTGCAAAATACGAAATTTTGTATGTAGCACCATCATGGCATAATGTTTCTCCATGAGCTGGTGTCATGATTCTAAATGCCACTGGTACAGTATGTTGTGTATTTTTGGATCTTGTATCTTTGAACCTTCAAGATCCAAAATATCTAGTGTACTTCTCCTATTTGACAAAAGGAAATTATTTCAATTATATTTTAAGTGAATAGAAGTACTTAAAATATATGCTACTCTTGGCCATACATACTTGGCCTATGTCACTTACCCCCACAATTGGAGACTCAGGTGGCTCATGGAAATATAAAACCTCAGTGAGGAAAAAATCCTTTCAGCCAATACCAGCATGCAAATAACCTGGTTTCACAGCTAAAATTCTAGGCGATGCATGACATGTCATACATCCATGCCTGTATGTATGTATCATAAGCGTAAGTGCTTGTGGAGAGGTAGACTGATGTCAGTCACTGTGTCTTTGTGACCTGTAATGATGTTTGATGTGTATTTACTCTCCTAAGTCATAATGATGACTTACATCCATGTGAAACCCTGAGTGGCCAATTATATTGATATTTATGATAGTCCAAGTATCACGATCATACGGACTGCTTGTTTGCAAGATAATTCCTATTTCAACTATCGCAGTGCTTGCACCAACCATTGACCATAACTCTGTGAGAGGGTATGTTGAGGTCAG
>JALLPD010001871.1:0-11137 GCA_036940065.1 Cyclotella cf. meneghiniana | reverse complement strand
TTCCCTGCTCGACTAAACAGGTGTCAAAGTCTTGATATACATTGGATGGTGCACTCTCATCATCTAAAGGAAGGGCAAAGTCACATGACACGAGTTAAGCAAATCAGTATGACTGTTCCAGCATATGACCTCAGTCTTGATTATTATCATGACAGAGTCCAAAATTGTTCTGGATTTTCAAACAAACATGACAAAGCAATAATGGCTCACAACACCGAGTACAACAAAGGAGGATCCTTAATGTATGACTAATGTTGCCACAGCAAAGTCCAGTGGTACCCAACCTCGTGCCAAGTGAAAGGTATGCTTGCATTTTTATATAACATCTTGCAATAAGGAATTGCATAGACAGGAACAACCAAGATTGAATCATTGGCCATGTAACCTTCCCTGATTCAAAGATGGGCTTGTGTAAAACTAGAACATTGTATCAGAGACAAAGAACATCTAGTGTTTCTTGTTTGGGGCATTCTGATCAGTTTATCTTCAGAAAGCTCCATGGAGTACAAAAATGGAATCCATTACTGAGGGACACACACAGTCACATTGTTAGCTTATGCTCCTTCTCTGAGGGAAGAACTAGCCATTGGTAGTGCAACTACTTGTTGCAAAGCAGTAATGAAGTGCAAGACTTAACTGAGCAAACAAACAGTATACAGAGAATCCATGAAAGCATATCAAATTAGTCATGCAAGCAGATTTGATCAAGCCACTGTACACAAAACATTGGTATGGCTTAATTAGCTTGTCAACACTGACACAATCACAAAAACAAACAAAATTACATGTTGTCAACATAAAAAGAAGTTAACTTCTCCAAGAGCTTTTCAGCTGTGACATATCTACATGGTTCCAAATACCATAAGATAATAGTGAACAACTGTCATTCAATACACAGAGAATAAATGACATGAATAAAATGCACAACTGCTTTGCATTGTCTTTACCACTATCAAGAGTCATACAGATGAGGATGTCCCAGGAGGATACTCACTAAAGAACAAACAGGGATGGAGACAAATTTTTCCCAACTCTTATGCACATTGAAAGAAACAGACATTGACAGATGAGTCTTGCAATCACCATATTCAACAACATATGTCCAGACATTGTCCACTTGCTAGTAGTTGACTCAATGGGCAACTACTCCCATGAATACATATGAGTGGAGGGCAAGTGAAAAGACGCATATAATACTAGCCTGATAGCAACAACACAATCTGTATCATACTCTGCGACTTAGTAATTCAACCTTGTTAAATATCCACATTGTACACTGATGTGACAATTAAAGTGCAGTTTAACACTCCACTTTCCTCCATCATGCACATCATTTGGCATTGAGCATAAGTCAACCAGAGTCCTCCAAAACCCCGAGTATCTAGAGATGAGCTTCTAACACATCATCAAATACTAGCCTTGTCAACAGCTTCTAATGGCATTGTGTGTTCCTAACAACCTCCAAACACATCACAATCTCAAAGACTACATTGCAAAAAATAAGCACATGGGATAAACATAGACAAGGACATAGACCAATATTTTTTTCAAGTTCAACTTTTTCTCTTGCCACTCCTCTTCTGTTTCTTTCTCCTTTTCCTTAGCCCCATATCCTTCTCATCACCATGAGTGGCAACATCATAAAATTCAGATGGAATTTCAAAGAACAAAGGATCATTGTAGTTTGGAGAAATTTCTCTACCTTTGGCAAAAACTCCATATGCTGAACATTTCCATCAGGCATCCCAGCATATTGGTTGCTCATATTTTGAAATCATATTTTGCCACAAGACTTAACAGGATGCTTGGGCACATTAGTGGCAAGGTTGCCTGTGACATTGGTGGCAGAAGGGCTGAAACAGAACACATTGTTAAAAATACACCGTTGTGCAACAATCCATAATCCACTGACCAAAACACAAACCATCACCTTCACATTTGTGTACCCTGAAGCTAAGGTGATACCCATAAACTTGGCAGAATGCTTGGTCATGTCAAGGGCAAGGTTACCTGCAATTTTGGTGGCAGAAGAGCTGATAGAGAACACCTTGTTGACAATATGCCATTATTTGACAATCCACAATTTCATGGCCAAAACACGCACCCTCACCTTCACATTTGTGTCGTCTTAATTCAGAAGGTGATGCAGCCCTGAAAATTGGCAGAATGCTTGACCACATTAGGTGTAAGATTTCCTGCATTTGGTGGCTGAAGATCCAACAGAGAATGAGTTATTAATGATATGCCATTTTGCAACAATCTACAATTCCATGGCCAAAACACCCACATTCTGATTGCATATGTGTACTCCGAAGATAAATTGATACAGCCCTGAAAGTTGACAGGATGCTTGGCTACTTCAGAGGCAAGGTTGCCTACAATTGGTGACAGATTGGCAGAATGGCAGAATGAGAATGTGTTATCAATGATATTTTAAATCAGTTGATCTACCAGCAACATTAGCATCCTTCCCCCTAATATGTTGTTCAAGTTTTTGTGATGAACTGAATGTAATTTTTTGAGCTTGGTTGGTTTGTGAGCACCTGCTCATGATGTTAAGTGTGGATCAATCTGGTTTTTGGCTGTTTGTCTTTGGATAATTTTCTCCATTTTTTTGAGGAAGTAGGATATCAAATAAGTTGTAACTTACAGTACACATTGTTTCTCTTCTTTTCAACACAAGAAAAGAAGGAAATAGTATCAAAGTATGTAATAACTAGAATGTGTGTACAATTTTCTAAGAAAATATCTGTAATGAATGGTTATGATTAAAAAGAGGTCGGAGACATTGGGGTACAGGCTACAAAGTTAATTATGTTATATTTATTTTAAATTTTATAGTTCCCCATTTAGCATTAAACATAACATGGCAGCCATGGAATCTGCCACCCCAAAAGCAAATACAGTGGACTTCAAAAAACAATTCCTTGGCAGTATCGAAAGGGTTTCAATTCATCTACAACAACTATAGATTTAATGCAACCCTTTAGTTCACAACAAAGTTTACTATATTTGGAAAACAAAAATAACAGCAGTGAGGAAGGGATGGTGGAGTGGAGGCAAGCAATCATGGCAGGGTTGGAAACTTTTGATAGTTTTTCATTTGAGAGTGCCAAACTCTGTGGATGCAAGTAAATGTATATACTTTATCATAAGTATAGTGTTCTGAAAAATTCTTAAGATTGTACAAGGGTAAGTCATTTTGCTCTAAGCATTTATTAATTCTGTATTAGTGGAGTCTATTCCAAATATTCTTGAAACTCCTAGAGTCTATTTATCTAATCTATATTAGAAAAAAACCTTACGCAGCAGAGGTCTAAACTTGATCTAGCTTCTTACAAACAGTGTCCTAAATTGAGTCCCTTGAAATTGCATCTTGAGGTAGTTCCTTGGTACTGTGCTATTCTACCCTAAATTCCTGATGCAAGAAAATGTAAAATCACCATATGAATTTGCCATCCATTACCATTATCCATTAGACAGAACCCATCCCATGGACACATTATTGTCTCTACTGAACTCCTTATCTTCATAATACTGCACATTGCAGCACTAGTGCTGAAAAAGGCAAATCTCATGGACCCACTTCACATTCCCTAATACTCACATCTTCAAATCCCTACCAAAACCCCATGCAGGTGATAGGTGTGGAGCTGACTGGAATGACAAAGTATGGCTGGGCACACTCAACATGGAATACAGTGATAAACCTGTGTGCTTGAGTTAGTGCCATTGGGAAGAGTGTGGATAACATGATGAAAGAGGGGGGAAATATAGGCATTGATAAAAAAGTGTCCAAGGGCTGGTGGGAGGAATAGTTGAAGTGCTTTGGATGACAAGAAGCTGAGTGCATCATGCTGAGGAGTTGCTATCATGTAACAGATAGAGACAAAGAAAACAATGAGTGAGAGATCGGGGGATTTTGGTAGCCCTCTGCAAAGATCATTCCAGCATTCCAGCCAATTTGCTTAAAGTGTTGTGTAAAAATGAAAGCTCCAATAGTTGGCATCCTTGTTGGTATTTTGAGGTGTCATTGGATTGTAGCTGTTTTTCTTAAATAAAGCAAAATGCAAAACTGCTTTAATAGTATTATACGATTCAATTGTTCTGTTGTGCTCTTTACAAAAGAATTTAACCATTTAACTATGCTTTCCATTGAGCAATTCCAAACTGCAATATTTCATTAGAGCCTCAAAAAATTGAGTTCATAAGTTTATTAGTGTTGCAAGCTGACTTTCTTCTTTGTTGAAAACACTGGTCTGCTAGTATTTTCATTAATTGGGAGACATTTGTCAGTGTCAGACTAGAATTGTCTTCCAATACACTAATAAACCTCAAATCTCTAACTCTTATCAGTTGATTTTATAAAAAGATGTTGTGAAGGAGATGGACAAAAAGCTCGTGAAATGAATTAGTGAGATAGCTAAATAGGGTCCAAAAAATCTTGAATATTAAAAAAATATTCGAAATGGAATTTTTTTTGAAAATTGGACTAGAAAAGTAGTCTCTAGTGACTTGCAAGATATTAGGAATGCTTCAGTATTACTATAAAAATGCATGAGTCTATCACTAATGCGCAATACTTGTGCTTAGCTGAGATTTTTTTCATTTACTGCTACCTTATGTTGTTACTCATGCATGTCAATTATTTTTCACCAACAGATGTTTTTTGCAATCCTATGTTGATAAATTCATGTTTTGTATGATGTATCATATCTTTATTCTTGATTGCTCTCAAATATTACCATATATTGCTGACTCAATACAAAATATGTTTCACATATACCGCCATAAGTTTCTAACTTATATAAAAAAGTGTGTTTCAATCAATCTAGTATTTATTGATGACCTAACATTCTTGTGACTTATTAAGTTAGAGAATTCTTGTGTACCACCTAGATTTTTTTCTATTTTACAATCTTTACTGCATTCACATTTTTGTACTCACTCATCAGAACACACACTATCTTCATTATTTATTTTGTCTGCCATTTCATCATATCCCTCATCACCAGGCACTGATACAATCACCTACCATGTTGAATCTAAAGGAGGTAACTCATCATCCACTCCAGTTACTCTGCCCCTTTTGTTGTTCACATTTCCTGCCATTCAATCACCTGTCTTTTATTTTTCCAATGCACTTCCATTTTCTCTCTGCTTCCATGCCTGTTGAGAAAATGCAACAATTATTGATATATCCTTTTGTAAAACTCAATCCTTCATTTTTCACAGCATCACAGAAAGATCCATGGATAAACCTTGGCTTGACCTTCAGCAAAAATCTTTGTTCTTTTGTGCTTCTTCCATTCACTAATTGAGATTCTATCATTTCCTTATAATCATGCAACTTGTCCTTTTCTGCATTGAAAATGTGTTGGTAATGTACGTGAAGGCTCCAGCCCTGCTTAAGTACCTCTCCATCATTCTCAAAAAGAAAAACATGTGTATGCAATGTCATGTACTGTTACCAGGTCCAATAATTTCTTTCTGTTCATTTTTTCATCTCTGTACCAACTCCTCAAAAATTCTGTTGTGTACATTGTACTGGTCTTCCTTGTGATCATGTAGTACCATCCCTTGCTGAACTCCATCAAGTTCAGATCATCTCTTCATATGTTTTCTTTGGTCAATGTCCTCTTCCAGAATGGCTTGCCTAGCTGACCATGATCAATGAAAATATACATTCTCATCATCATGTAATTAGCCCCATCCCCCTTTGTAGGCCCCCTGTGGTATATGTTTATTTCCAGTCAGTAGTTGAACATTCAAAAACAAAAGCTATGTTGCACTTCTTCCTATATTTAATATGTACCATCCTTGCTATGGTATTTTACCGGTAAAAACTCTTTTCAGCTCATCAAGGAACATGCATTCCTGTTTTCTTCATTATTATCTCACACAAACTATCCTCAAAGTCATCATGTTCATTCCTCCCCCTGACTTGACATTTTATGTGGAGGAAAGCTGCATTTCCAACAAACCTCATGATCCTGTTGTAGATCACAGCATCCCTGTCATCATACTGGTAGACAGCAGCAAAACTTAAGTCATAGTAACCAGATGTGGATATATTTATGAGTCCAATTCAACCCTTGCTAGTCTTTCTCATGCAATCACCATGCTCATGAATCATGCAAACTAACACAAGAATAAAAACATGTGTAATGCATTGCATTAGGTGCAACTGTACACAAAATATTTTAACACATGTATTGTGTTATGTCATGTTTAAATGTGCCAATATTGATCACACTAGAAGCTGGAGATACATACAAAGTAAGTCTAACACACTCTTGCAGTCAAGCTAGCTTGTTGTGCACTTCATGGTGGGTCCTCAGTCATGTGACCACATAGTGCTTTGAGTTCAGTGTGTAAGTTGACGGAGGATGAAAATATTGTGGTCAACCTTCTACATTTTTCACTGTTCCTGTATAGTGTTAGCTCTTTCAGTAGAGGACCCTTGGATGTCAAGGACCCTTAGACATTTGCATTCTCATGCATGATGAATTCTTGGATTTTTAAACCTCTTGGTATTGTCTACTGACTAGGGCTTCTTTGTTGGGCTGACTTAAATATAGTCTGTTGAACTTCATTTGTGGGAGTCATGCTGGTCTTCTTTTGGTCATTCCAAAAGATCCCAAGGATGATGTCTTCTGCATTTTTGCTCTTGGTTTGATTTTTGTAGGTACTAGACAACAAGAAAAGAAAAGTTGCAATAGCCAGATGGGGTTTTATTTATGAGACCATTTTGGTCTTTGTCACTCTTGCTCACATGATTGCAATGTGCATGAATCATGCAAACTGTTACAAGACTAAAAGCATGTGAACCGCATGGCATCATGTTTAACCGTACACTTGATACATTGTCATGTGTATCATCTTACATCACATACAAATGTGCAACTGCCAATTGCACTATAAGGATGCCCACCTAGAGATACATACATGAAAGTCTATTAGTGGAGCAATGTTCATCTTCATACCTTGACAAAACTAACTTATTTTATTACATTGAGCATGTTTTTCATGGTGAACCTAAGTGTTTGGAATCAATAAACTCATGAGATGGATGCATTGTCAGGCAGTTCTATTAATAAATAATAGACGACAACCAATTAAAAACATTTTTATTGATGAATCCATACAGGCAAACCCACAACAATGCAATCACTGATCAACAATCCTCTCCATTGTTGGTAGGAATATTTCCAGTGAAATAATTATCATGAAGACAAAAGTATGTCAAATTTGAGATGTTCTCGAGAGAAGTTGGAATCATGCCAGTAAAACGATTAAAACTAACATCAAGCGATTCCATGTTTTTCAAATTTCCTAACTCTGTTGGTAGACTGCCTGTAAAACGATTCTCATAAAGAAAGAGTTCAGTTATCTCCATCAAATCACCAATACGAGACGGCAGACTACCAGTAAACCGGTTTTCAGAAAGATACAGTTCAGATAGTCTCTTCAAGTTTCCTATCTCTGATGGTATTGTACCCGTAAATTGGTTGCTTTCAAGATTGAGACTGGTCAGTTGTGTCAGTCCTAATAACTCTTTAGGAAAAGTGCCACTTAGATGATTACTCATAACAGTAAGATAGCTCAGTCTCAAATTCTTGAGAGATGGGAGAGTATCCATGAACTGATTACTACCAATATCCAGATAGTTCAGATATTTCAGCTGTCCTAGTCCAGAAGGAATGAAGCCAGAAAAGTTGTTGTAGCTGACATCTAGTTCCACCAGCTTAGTTAGAAGTCCTAAAGATGATGGAAGAGTTCCGGTGAGCAAATTCCAACCAAGATTAATTCGTTTGAGAGTGCTCATGTGACCAATTTCAGGAGGAACAGTCCCAAAAATATCTGCTCCATTCATTGTTATGGCTTCAAGATAATCAAGTCCTACAATCTCTGGTGGAAGAGTACCACTCAAGCTCATTTGTCCTTAATGTTCGGAAGACCATATGTGACTGGGTGAAAAAATAGACGCCATTGTCTTTGTAATTGAAAAGTTCTTACCTAATTCTAACTCATGGACTTTTCCATTGACACACAACACACCGTGCCATTTGCACTCTTCTTTATTGGACAACCAATCAAAGTTTGATCTAAAACTTGTGCTGAATTCAAAGGCCAGCAGAGCAAGAATATATCGTTGACATAGGTTTAGATGCACTGCATTGAGCAGAAAAGTATTATTATTCAGAATCCAATCTAATGCCAAACATCGGGAGTCTGACTGCTGTAGGTTGTTAAAGGTGTTGTTTCGTTGAAAAACTTTCTCTTCTATCTCATCGATTATTGCTTGCTTTGACATACCAGTCAATGCAGGTTTTAATGTTGATGATTCTAACAAGGGAATGTCATTTTTTGCTGCTAACATTGTAAGGCTCGTGACTAAGGCAATTGCAATCATGATGAGAGCAAGCATTGCAAAGATGCCAAAGTGGATTTTCCTCCCACCAACTGTCAATGAGCATTTTTCTGGCATCACAATTTCCGCAGACGGAATAACGATTTCTGTTGAGCTATTCGTATCAACAACGAACGCTTCAGGAATTATGATCTCAGGCTCAACATGTACCGTTTCTGGCGCAAATACATTAATTAGTGACGGCAGATGCCTTGAACTCTCATTCGAATTCTGATGAAGCTTGCATCTTTGATTGTTTTGTTCCAAATTCTGTTGCCTCCTTTCATACACACTAGAAACCAATGGTGGTTTGATTGCTTGGTTGGATGCATGCTTCACTTTAAGAACACTATTGTCCATTTCCCATTGGTTTGGTGGGAATGGTGGGCTGTCTTCTGAATACTGATGTGAAAGATCAATAAAAAAGTTGTCATTGAGGATATCAAGTAGGTATTATTGCATTGATTTTTAAGAACTCACTGTTGAAGTCAATGCATGCCCAAGACCCATTTCATGAGAAAACTGTTCAGAAGGCAGTATGTTGGTACCATCAACATGGGCAGAATCTACCTCTTTTACATGCAAGGATCGTTTCGTACGAGACAAAACGGTACACCCAAACAATTGTTCATCACCATCAAGTGCACCCTGCCCAATTAATGTCCTGTTGGTTATGATACCTGAGTCATCAGGAATAAAAGGGACTTTAGCAGCTCCAGCAATTGTGTTGTTTTCTGTTGCGTTGATTGTAGCGGTATTGTTATTTGCTGAATATTCTTTGTCTGGGGTTGATGAGTGCATTACCTTGTTAGTGATTGATCTCCTACACACTTCCTCGGCAGTAGCTTGGATGGAATGATCGTGCAACCTAAGGTGCTTCGTAGACTTATCATGACTTCTATCAGGAATGATTATGTGGCTGTGTTGAGCATTTAGGCAATCGTGAACCAATTTTTTGTCATGAACATACTCTTTTGACTGATGCCAAAGTAGCTCCCTCTCTCTTTCTCTCAGTTCGAACCATTGGAGAATATCTTGACAGGGTTCGCTCATTTCACTTCTGTAAGCAAAAACCTCAGCAACAAGATCAGGGTCATTCGTTTTGGACGCGGCAGGGTTTGTTTGCGACATTGTCAGTAGTGACACCGGTATATGAAGCGTTATTGATTTATAATTCGTTTTTTGTTACACACCAGTTTCCGTAATAATATGCTAGGATCAGAGCTACGTATTTGACTAGTGGCCTAGACTAAAATCAGAGTGTTCTCATGATTGGTGTTCTCATTTGTCATGTCAGCCAAGGTTTCCGGAAGAGAGAGACTAGTCTAAAGCACCCAATAATATTGTAGTGCCAATTACCTAGTATAAAAGATATTACCCTTCTTGGACCAAATCTCTGTCAACCAATGATTAGAACCAGTGATCTGAAAACATTTTCATCGAACAGCTCACGGCTACAAGAGTGATAGCAACCGTGCGCTATCACCGGGAGAGGAGTTTTTGCTGCAGATTAAAGTTTCGAAAAAAATTCATAACACTTGGAATGGTCGAGCTGATTACAGATCACAACGTAAACGTAGACGCTCACCAAAACACCCATCCACGCCCATTGCGGCAAGAATACATTAAATTTTCTGGTGCAAGTATCACCCAAGGTACATTACATTCGTTCAAACACAGAGAGCGGTACAATATTCTTTGGTTCGCAGTTATTGTTGAGTATGGGAATGTAGGACGAAGCCTGGTCAACTCATCATAATAGTCTCCTGATTGAATTTGTGCATGCGGATGAAAGAATACAGCTATTACCACAGAACGTCTTAGTCAGAATTTCTTAATGAGTGATCACTTATCACTCACCTTAAATAACTCCACGACTCTTCTGCAGTCTCAATAGTCGCCTTGTAGACCAACACTAGATTCGGTCAGCCAACACAACAAAGAAATGCATCCTTCTCGCCACTCATACTCTTGGGGGAGAACAACAACGATCCACTACCTATAGTAGTGACCATATACGAAAACGTCGAAATACAATCCAGGGGATGCGCAAGTGACTCTCTTTGATTTTATACTAAGCCATAATCATTGGATCCGATCGTAATCGTTTGGATAAGTATCTCCCTAAATAACTCATTATGCACATTGCTACTTTGTGGAAATTGTGCCTTATTTCTGCGGTGGCGAAGGCTTCTTTCTCAGCGTGAGAATGTTGTTCATTGTATTCTTTGGACTCTGGGGCAAAATAATCGAGCAGGTCTGGTTTGCTTGATAGGAGTTTGTTCATAAAAATGTCTTGTTGCTAGTTTGATTCCGGCAAGAGCTTGGATTCATGCGCTTCATTGACAGCAATATTCGCATCTACCTCATGCTCATCTTCAAACTTGGCAGATGATGTATCCTCCGCAATGGAAGCAACAGAAAAAGTATAGACTTTCTCATTGCCCTTGGCGAAAAAAGTCGAAGCACCGTGACTCCATCCTTCTCTCCACACTTCGTCAATCCGCTCCATCGATCAGAGGGCAATGGAAAATAGTTTGTTTTGTGTGATTCTGTGTTTTTGGCTTTTTCGGTATAGATAATATGTACAATACTACAGGTCTAGAAACGGGCAGGATCAATCCATATTTTTTTGGTCTGGATTAACTTTAACTTCTCAGGCTCCCGTAGTCTCGTGCTGCACAAGAGATAGGAGATAAGAGTGAGACCTACAATATACTCTTA
>JALLPD010001870.1:0-13878 GCA_036940065.1 Cyclotella cf. meneghiniana | reverse complement strand
CGTCGTCGTCGACACCCACGAGGGCAAATCTATCGGCACATCTCGAATATTACCAACCTCCGTGGCTCCGTGTTCATCCCCCCCCTCAAGATTAGTTGTCGCGTCGAATCCTCCTTCCGCCGCCTTCTCCTTCTCCTCCATCACGTCCGTGTGGCAAAACCCAGCAGAAGCGCGTACAGAAGAAAATGGCCAATGCCATGCAATTTGCTGATTGAGAACACCTGAGAGCAACAGAACAACTCCGCCTTGCCTACACAAATACGTGGTAAAATAAAAGAAATTGTAAGTATACACCGGTGGAAGTAAATGATGGAAAGGAACAAGGTGATGCCAAAAAATCGAGGAGTGGGGAGCGAAGAGGTTGCAATGAAAGGAAGAATGTGATGAAGAGTGCAATGATGATGAAGGACATCTCTCAGGCAGGGCCAATTCGTCGTCGTGATGTCATCGTCGTTGTCGTCGTCGTCCATCATGGGCTGGCTATGGATGGCCTGCTGGCACAGGTTGGCACCGGCCTCCAAATCCCTTGAAATAGGATGTGATATTTTGTCTTGATATGGATATATGTAGCAAAGTCTCAACAATCTTGGACTGTCTCAATCTGTCTCGATATCCCATCGTCAATATCATAGATGACGTCACCATTTTTTGTTAGTCATCATAGAAGAACTCTATGATTTTGCAACGTCCCGGGAAAAAGTCTTCGTGGGAAAATGTTAGTAAAACAGCAATCGCGAGTTCGATTTCGTCAAAATCATAGAATCGTTCTATGATATTGGCTAATGCCAATTTTCGGCACGAAGACTGGGTGTACGCAACATAGAAGGGTAATGCACGAATATAGCGATTATGAAATAAATAAAGTAGTAATAAAAATAAGTACAATTTTTGTACAATGAATCATAGAGACAAAAAAATAACAACTAAGTATTTCTTGCATTGTGGCTCACAGTTGGAGGTCATATAATATCTCTCACATGATAAAAGTATTTATAAGAAATCGTATATCCTGTCTTGAAAAATATACCCATTTAACAGCCCTCAAATTACATTTTGTATAGCATGGTGATACGAGTCACATTATCAAAAATATTGCAAGATATGATCGGTTCAGTTTACTAATACTTTTACTGGGACTATGGAATCCTGATAGAGTATCATGCTTTGCTGCTAATAAAAATTGTAGTAACGATCAGTCTAAAATAACTGTGAGTCTGGTGCCAAACTAGCCTTTAATCTCTTTGGGGAGCTGCAATTCCATTAACAGAGACGATAAAATCCTTGCTCAAATAATAAAACAATTTAAACCAAAACAATCACACTTCACCCTCATTTCAAATAAAGTAGTAAAGCTCACTTCATCTTATCTGCTCAATTCATCCCTGTTACGTATAGATTATTGGCATCACCTGAACTCTACTTTGTGTTGTCCTCTATAGCAAGATTAAAACTGATGTAGTCATTGATGGGGAGGGTGAAATTAATTAAAAAACAATTTGTACTATGTAAAAATCATTTCAAATGAGGAGGAATTAGAATTTTACCTTGCAATACTGGGTGCTAATTAATGCTGCACAATGGTGTGGATAGGGCGTCCCAATTTTAAGTCTATGTACTGTGGAAAATCATACAAAACTATCTTCTTGGAATAATGGGGAACCATTGATTCTATTGCTTACATTAGGTTTAGGTAGGAGCATATCCAAATTGAACAAGAGATGGCAACGGTGGGAGGGACATAAATTTGAAAGTATGAAATGGTTTGCTGTAGAAAAATAGCAGGATGAGGTATCTCACCTTGCAATCACTAGCACTGATTGATAGTGTTGAATGTGTTGCTGCATTTGTGGGGGAATCTCTAGTTTCAATTTGATGACAAAGTAACCAACAATGGCATGGATGGGAGGGTAAAATGTAATAAAAATTAGTATGGTGACTAGTAAAAATGATATTGAAGAATCAGAGGCTTTGAGTATTGTATCTCATCTTGTGCCAATTGAGACATTTGTAGCTGCATCTCCAAGTTTTGTCTTGGAGCAAGATATTCATGGTTATATTGATGATACAAAACATTTGATTGAATAAAATTCAATGTTATACTAAAAACAGGAAACATGAAGAAAAGCATTAGAAACTGCAGAAAGGAAATAGGAATTGTAGAGAACATATGTTTCCATCACTATTGTTGCAATACTAGTGATACTTCCCCACAGCTAGCTATGTTCTCTTGAATCAAAGTAGTCAATCATGGGGATTCTGTCCAAATTAGCATCTGATTTTCTACAGACCATGTGGTAAGAGTATAATATTGAAATGCAGGGGGGGGCAATCAAAACTACCATCTAAAATTACAGATGAACAGCCATGGCAAGAATTTTGTTATTACCATCAACATTACAATATTTTTGTATCATTTCCTTTTTCTCAATCATGAATCTTAAATCATGGGGATGTCAATGCCCAAACTTTCCCACAATTAAACATTTCAACTTCACAAATCAACATAATACAATACTGAACATATCAGCGATTCAGTGTGGGGTCAAAAGCACATTGATTTTACAGTAAATGTGCACAATTTAATCGAAATTGGTAATTTTTCCTTCCCTAATCATTTTAAAATTTACCAACTACAAGATTTTTTTAACTGAGGCAGCCGGCAGCCTAGCCTGATGGCCTCTTGACACCATGCCCTCCCAACAATCACACATTTGACCATACAAACAACATTTTTATCAAACCATCAACCACACCATATAATTTCTTTTATTGACATCTACGGAGCAGTGGTGGAGCGTAAATTGTTTGTTTATTGTTGTTGTTGGTTATGTTGATTATCAGTCTTTCCAAATTTTTGTGTTCATCAAGTGTTGTATATTATGGTGACGAGATCTTTTTACATGAAAGATTTCTAAAAGTAATTTTGTAATAATCAAATTCAATTTAAATTGTATTTATTTTTGCAAGAAAAAGTAAAATAATGGTGATTAGACCATTCTTTATGTCTCTGTGCTAGTAGATGTTATTCGCAATCGTACGTACATACCTTTTTATCTTGTCACTATTAACGAAAAATTAGACCTTTTAAATCGTCAACATACGCTAGGACTTTAAGTAATAATATTTAATTTTATAATGGTACTCGCATCATAGAAAGGTTCTATGATATTGACGCGCAGGAATAATTATCATAGACAAAGATTGTCAACCGCTAATATCCCATTGACACTGACAATTCAGGTAAAGGGAGAAGAACGGGAGAGCTCCAATCTGCTCCAATCCTGCTCCAATCACACTCCCAACTTTCACGCCAAGTCATATTCCATTTGCCGATACTAGGCTCCTAACAAATCTCCGATCGGACTCTTCGCAGGGATTTTTGTGCCCGCCCATCAGTCGTCTCTTGTTCAACGTTTGGCGATGTTTGTTGCGAATAAATTAACGCGCAGTTCCGTTGTGGTCATCACTGCTCATCTGCTCTCATTTGCTCCGACTGTCATGGGAAAATCATTGCTGTCATCAAGGATTGGCTACAATGGATTCCCCGCATTCTCCTTTCCCTGCCACTTCTCTTCTGCGCCACTATCACCATCAGCAGGTGTGAAAACTATAAATTCCATCTCGTCATCATCTAGGATTTCGAAGTCATCAGTGAATTTACATTCAAAATCTGGAACAAAACTTCCCCCTTTGAACACAGTCTGGTATAATAGAGACCATAACCAACGGTTGAGAAACCACTGGTTTTCAAAAAATACTTCCCGGGTGAAAAAAGGAATGCAGTCATCGTGCCTTTTTGCATCATCTGATGACGATGGCTTTACATTAGAAACTGAAAGCTCTAAGGAAGCATCACTCCGAAACGATGTCCAAAATATTATTACTCTGATTGGGGCACAAGGATTACTGGTTCCATTTTCTATAGTCCTTGCTAAAATTCTGGAACTGCCTAATTATGGGCTGGGCTTAACATTTTCCTTCAGCACCAAAGCATTGGTTGAAGGAACACAATGGACGACTCCCCTATTTGTTTTGGCAGGTATGTCACTAACTGTTGGTATAGGAAGCTTACTAAGAGGACTGTTCTTCCGTGCTTCTTACTTTTTTCAACTGCCGTAGGAGTTATGAAGTTGATTGAACCATATTCTCCAGCCTTGCAAGAAGTCACCAAGGCCACTCAACGCAGTGTACTTGCAGTCATGGGTTCAAAGCGACGCCCGATTTTTGCAATATTTGTTTCAGTTCTCCTTGGAGCTGTGGCAGGGTGGGGGTAAGCGATGCATGTCATGACTTCGATCTTCAGATATTCATGTTAGTGATTTTGTCCCTCATGCTTTCAAGTTATCAAATATTATGTTCTTTGACTTGGCAATCCAAACATCAGCGAAGAATGGCTATTCCGTGGAATATTCCAGACGAGTTTGAGTCGTCTCTTTGGAAATGAAATAGCTTTGGCGGTATCAGGCCTAGTATTTGGTTTGCTTCACGCCGTTACTCCAGTTTACGCCTTGTTAGCAGGCGCAGCTAGTGTGTTCTTTGGTTATTTATACAATATCAGCCAGAATCTTGCGGTTCCAATGGTATATCATGCAGTATATGATGTAGGGGCGTTACTGTGGGCATATTTTAGCGTGACCTCGTTGTCGAAGGAAGAACAGCAAAAGCTCTTGGAGGGGGGGCCAGGAGCTCCAATTTTGAGCACCACGAACAATGATGTGGTCTAGTTAGTCATTATGGCAGATTGCATCTGACATGTGAGTTCGATTAATAGATTGGGATTATACCACAACGATTCTGTGGTGCGCATCTTATGCCGTGGCTCAATAAATAACACCGATTTAGGAGAGACAAGTGAGACTAACGTGACGTTTGTTCAGACCGTCCAGGTATCATAACTATTTGTTGAAAAATGGTTTTTTTCATAGATTTATTGCGATCAAGGTCCCAAGTAGCATAAACCGTGAACGCCCACTATCCTCCTATCAAAGTCATTGGTCGATTATCTGCAGCCATGGCAATATCATCTGGATTGCCATGCCCTCCCAAGGCAAAAGATTTCTTTTGTACAGCTGCATGAATCACTCGACTCAGCTCGTTTGCGTCATCTTCCTTTACACGATTGATCATCCTCCTGTTTGTCTGTCGCATAATGTCTCTCAAACTAACTTCTTTTTCATTTGATCCGAACAAACAAACTTTGATTTTCCCATCCGCAGTTATTCTAAGGCGATTGCAGGATGCACAAAAATGTTCACTCATAGATGTGATGAATCCAATGCGTGAGCTCCGTCTAGCTCCGATTTCTCCTGACTCAACCTTCCACCATTTAGTTGTATCATTTGGCCCATCGCCAATACGTTCAAGCCGCAAGTGAGAATGCCCATGAGAGGATATCCTTGTCATCATATCCTTATAGCTCACGAACCTCGATCTATTCCATCCATTGTCATTAAAAGGCATCCATTCTATAAAACGCATGTCAACATCTCCATTGAATTGATCATTCGCCATATTTACAAAATCTACAAGTTCATCATCATTAAAACCCTTCATGACAACGCAGTTGATCTTAACTCTTGAGCCCCCACTAGGTCCGCTTAGAACATCACCATACTTATCTCGAAATGCATCAATCGAGTCTTGAATAGAACGCGTCACTTTGTGCAATCCTTTTCTCCGAGTAATTTCCAGAAATCTATCTTCTCGGAGGGTGTCCAAGCTGATGTTGACCCCCGTCAATCCTGCATCTACCAAGTGTTTAACATGACGCGAGAGAGAGATACCGTTGGTGGTAATTCCCACCAGTCCACTCGAGCCATCACCATCAGCTACCCCATCTCTAGGACAGAACAATTGCAATGACTCTGAAATGGACTGAACCAGAGATACCAGATCCGGACGCAGCAGCGGTTCCCCCCCTGTCAGGCGAATTTTGTTGACTCCATACTTTACGAAGAGATTGACTAATCGAACAATCTCTTCGTTGGTGAGTAAATGAGACGGTGGACTCAAGGGTACACCCTCTGGTGGCATACAATACTGGCAACGAAGGTTGCATCGTTCGCTGAGGGATATTCGTAAATAATTGTGATGTCTTCCGTGCGTATCAGTTAAAATATTGTGGAGGCTGCTACTGTAGTCAATTTCTGGCATCTTGATTTCTGGATTCAAATGAGTTTTGTTGGAAAGACTGCTAAGGGAACTTCGGTGAACCGAGGTTTGAAAGTCTTCACGCCGTAGTCTTTCCCTCAATGCCTGCAGGCGCGGCATATTGGGAGTCTGATAAGCCTTTGCATTTCTGCCTGTGTCACATACTTCGTCCTGATAATCGTCGGCAGCAGCGACAGCGGTAGAGAATTGACACTTTGCTTGAGGAGGAGGCGGTCTCTTGGGGCGCAGTGCAGCAGAGGACAAGGATGATTTCGAATCGGAAAAGGCGACAGCCATGAGACGCAAGCGGTTTAAGGCCGACATTTCTCACTGGGTACTTTGAATAAAATAATCGATAATGAATGGATGGAAGATAATGAACAAAACTGCAATGTTCTGCACATTACCATGACCGAATACGACGTTTCGATGTATTGGATGAAGATAAGATAAGGTATGGTATGCTTATGGAGTATGGTACGTGATGTATTCCAAAACATGTCTAATCCACCTGAGAAAATATTATTGCCTTACATGGTCAAATTTCCGGTGCGCCGGATGCCGGAAGAGAGCAGGAGCACACGTCATATAGGTATCTTTAATTGACGTCATTGTGATGCTTTCAACATTACGTCAATAAGATACTCTTATTACGAACGCTATAATTCGTGACTCGTCGAAGCGGCCCACCCTTCACTTCTCCACGAAGCAGGGTACGATAGTCAGTGTCAGTCATACAGTCCGCTACTACATAGGAGGACAACCAACCACGCAGAAATGTCGTTTAATGACTCCTTCGATCGCCGTTCCTGCCTGTTCCAGTCATCGCAGTGGACCAGCCACTCTGCTATCAGCACTCATCATTCGATCGTGCGACTGCGTGTATAGGGAGGTATGGGTATCGTATTGTATCATATCATTCAAGGTATTGTATTGTATAGAGTAGTCAGTTGGCAATCGTCCCTGACCAACTTTCTTGTCAGTAGGAAGTAGGACAACCAAGTCGAGCTGACGCCTGAAGCATTACGATAAGTCATACCGTACAGAAGAGGATGACCCTTCATAGGATGCGTTCGGCGTTGGTGCGAGTTGCGTCCCGTTTACACCCCGCACCCATTTCCATCAACTGTATTCTGAAGGTTCCTTCGACCTTACGATTTATCACTTTTGGCAATTGGTCGCCATCGTCAAAGCTGGGCACGTTAGCAAGAGAATATGGGGGCAGAACAACATTCAGTCCGACGAGGATCATCCAAACGCATTAGTGGAGGGCCTCAATCTCAATCACATTTTGCCGACATGGCAGCCGGAGAACCGAAGAAATGCGAAAGAAATCGGAGTAGTGAAAAAAGGTCTGAGAAAACGATTGACGGCGCAGACCCACCCGTCGATGACGTTCCATCAAAGCATCGTAGTTCCTGTGGTCGTGGAATTGATCCTAGTGTCTCTAACAGAAAAAGCGGAATCGCTTCGTCAGCTCATCGTTCTGCCCTAGCTAATCCTCCGAAGGAACTCCGGAGGAAGAAAAATACCTCAGTAGATCCGGATGTCAACGCCAATCACCAACACGGTATTAAAGCAAAATCGCGTCGTAGAAGTAGCATGGATCCACCAGAATTCAAGCGAGGAGACGACCCATTGGAGTCTCGTCTCACCCAAGCCGGTAATAGTGCCATTCAACGATCGTTCAACGCACGTAGAAAAAGGCATGGCAACCGAACCAAAGCCAGTGGCAGCTTCAAGAACACAGAGCTCTCCAAAGCATTGATAATGCCCGAAAGGTCAGCTGTTCCTGTCTCAGGATCCTTGAAGAAGAAAACGAGATCAACGAACTCGAACGAGCCAAAGAAGGAGATCAAAATACAAGGAATCTTAAAGAAAAGGGACGCGCCTCCACCTATTGCATACTTTGGTGGAACAGTGAACATGGGCTCTTCTTCATCCGACGAAGAGTACGCCAACGCCTCGATCTCAAGTGACAGTGATAGCGACGAAGAACCCGCTCATAAGGAAAAGACTCACAAGAGATATTCAAAGGACAATGACGATAAAAGTCTAACCTCAATTAAGAGTGGAATTCGTAGGGGAAAGTACGCCGCTGTGAACGAAGCAGCGTTGTCAGTGACTCAGCGCTCTCGTGACGAAGACAGTTCTATTGGGAGTAGTAGTGAATCTGAATTCTCTGACGATGATGCCACAATTGAAAGAAANCAATTGAAAGAAAGTTTGATAGAGATCACTCACACTTTCTTCGCACTGCTGACCTCGGAATGACACAAGGTATTTATCTTCTCCTAATGAGTTTGCACATTTTGAATCTGGTCATCATTTGTTGACCAGAAAAGTGTCTTCATTTCATAGATACGATCTTCGCGCAGCAATTTCTGGACAATCCACGGGATTCCCCAGAACCACACTATCATCATCCAACCCCCCACCCTCCTCCAGGTATGCTAGATTATGGTGCTTATTTCGTTTAGAGAGGTGGTACTATGTGCTTCATACTGACAATTACTCATCCATTTAACCTTTATGTCCGATACACACCAGGAGTTCAATTTCACGTAGACGAGAATTGGATTTGTGTCGACGACGGGAATGGAAACCATAGTCCAATAGCTCCACAGGCCGTAGATGCCTTGGTAGTCATGGGCTTTCGCACAGTACGTCTGGATCGCAATAGTATTCCCTATATGTGCTTCCTTCACATGACTCACATCTGATTCGTAATCAGGCAAATGATCCCGTGATGTGGACCCCCACCAGAGCAACAAGGAAAATGAGTGAGTGTTATTCCATTTCATTATTGTGCTGATTACATTTTCGCCGGATCGAAAGATAACCCAAACCTTCTTTCTGTCATCACCGATTCACTCAAGTGACTGAGAAAAGACTCCGCTTTGACGATATTCCAATCCCAGGTCCGCTCTGTGAAGGCGAGGGCAGCCCTGCTGATCAAAATTGCTTGATCTGGCACGGCAAGTTCCCACACAAATAGTAAGTAGCACTTGACTGTGTTGCAGTTATATCTATAACACCTATTTTTACCAAATATATCCACCCTGCTACTTTTAAAACCCAAGCTACGGATCAGACATACCGACATTTCGGTCCCAAGGTATTGTGAACACGAGTGCCGAGGACTTGGTTGATTTGATCATGGACTCTGATCGAGTCTTCGAGTACAACCGCAGCTCTGCTGGGCGCATCGATGAAGTCGTCTTGAGCGACGGAACAAACTTGGAGAAGTGCCCGTTCAGTGGGAAGAGAAAGAAGAAATTGAGTGGAGTAGTGATTGAAGGATCAAAAATTATCGACGGTAAGTCTCCCTGGAAAGTTATGACATGATCTATCAGTATATTGGTGCTGAGATAAATTCCTACCTTCTCTCTCTGAATCACAGGGACCGCTGTCTTGGATCCAGAAGACGCAGACGAGCAAAGTAACTTCGAACCTTTCACGATTGAAATTTCTCGCGAGCAGAAGAAAACTTCCAAATTCGTCGGAGTCACTAAGCTTGTCAGGAGGTATGCACCTACACATTGTGCAAGAGTCATGCCAGAACGTTTCATCATCATCATTAGGTTGACCTTACCCATGCTGTCCTTTTTGTTCATTCCTAACTTCCAGTTCAAACAAGGTTCCATTGATCAAGAGAACACTACAGTTTACAACATTGCTTCACTGCAGAGAGCTCACGGATGAACAAGGTGGAAACGGATACATCATTATTGCAAGAGCTGTCACACCAGCAGATGATGTCAACAGGAAAGACAAAGGAGTCATGCGGTCTGAGATTTTGCTTAATGTTCATATCATTCGTCGTTTGGGCAGCAAAAAGAATTCATCATCCTCTGGTAGCATTTCTAGCGGAAGGAGCGTGAGTAGCAGTAACAGTGGAAGAGTGGCATCGAAGAAAGATTTGGCGAATCGATGCTTGATGATAAATGTAACCCATGTTCGGAGTCCATTGATACCAAAAGTCCTTCAGAAAAAGATTGGTCTCAGTGCAGCTTCCAGTTTCATTTCAGATATTCGAGCGGCAAATTGTTCATTGGTGTAATGACAGCGTTTTGCTTCATCATGCTGTCCAGTAGCTAGATTCGGTGCGGCAAGTATTGGTGATTCATCTGATTAAAAAGGCACCTGACACCTATCGAGAAATCATTGCAATGTGCGATGGTGCGCGTTAAAATTGTGCCTAGTGACCTTAAATCAATGAGATGAGTTAAGTTTTCACTAAACTAACAAGATAAATCTGGCAAAAACAAGGGGCGACTCATGCCAATGATGCGCAGACTCATTTATGACTTCGTTTGGCCACACTGGGTTGGCAAGGGCGAGAATACATGACAACGAGTGAGAAACCCTCCAGAGTGGCATACTTTGTATTCTATGAATTTTGCCGTTTTTTTAATCAATGCAACTCCTTCAGTATTAGTGTTCCAACTTACTCACCCGTTATTGAAGCTACAAAGAGTAGAATTAAGTTTCTGAAAGAATTCTATCTTCCTGATAGTGTTGATAGGACAGCGAATTGCGGTCTCCTAAACACAAATCGACTCCATGCCTGCACATGAATATAGGTTCTAACTTGCAGATTACAGTACAAAGTGAATGCATCGATAAAATCAGTGATGTTAGCAGTACTCTGACTTCCATATTTGGCATCCCGCAACACACTCCCATTAACCATCTTGTTTGCAATGCAAGGGTCATAGTTATTGATCACAAACCCAAACTCTTCGAGATCTCTTTGGGGTTTCAGGTAAAATAACAGTGCACTTCAAAGTAGCCTGTGCACAGCCTTCTGCATTTTGATGTATTGCATGCTTTCATCTTTGGATGTGGTAATAATGTACGGCCTATACAGCCTTGGCTCAACTTTTGCCATCAACTCAGCTAGGTCACCACACAATACCATAATGACATCGTAGCCCATATCTGCATGCAAGATTGCACCTGGCATATCAAGGGTCATGACATCTTGCAGTTCCATGATATCTATTGCAGCCATGATCATCAGACTATTGGTGGCAAGAGGCAGATTCTTTGTCTGTATACCTTTGCTGCTTGCTTCCATTTACTCATGCCCATCTTTTGATCCTTCCATCTATCTTCTGTATATAAATCATCAGCGATGACAATGATTCAGTTCTCTGTTCACAACACATGCACCGGCTTGTATGTTTCTATGTCATGGAGTTGCATCAGTTCTTTACTTACTGCTTTTCTTTCCCCCCCACCAAAGAGCTTTATATCTTTCTGCATGGTACACTGCTCCGCCATGATCACCCTCATGACATACATGATAAATGACACCTTTCTCAAATCAAAATCATTGAGGGATAGCTTGCTTTCCTTGAACAACCTGTTGGTGCATTTATCTTTGGCCTGATCTCCAGTCTTAACATCATTGGCTTATCCCACTTCTTTAAAGTCTCTCTGGAGTGTCCAATCATTGATGGATTGATGTGGATGATCCCACTGATTCTTCTCATTGCCATCTCTTGAAATCTATTACGATTCTATTTTTCTTCCTTCAATTCTGCAGAGGATATCTCCACTGCACTTCTTTCAGGAATATGTTCCCTGCCTGGGATAACTCTTCATCCTCATCATGGCCATTCTCATCTTGAAATATGTTTGGTTCTTTGACTCTTTCAGGGATGTCATTACCATCTGAATCACCATCTGAATCTTCAACTGCAACCAGTCCATGAATTGGATCATCAGTTGGTGGGTTCAGTGGGTCAATGACAAAAGATCATTATCATCATCTTAGACCTTACTTCTAGTTTCATGATTTTCATAATTGGTCACAACCCCAGGTGCTTCCAGCAAATCCACTCCTGCAATCTTGTTATTGCTGGGATTCAGATGTAATTAGAATTCATAAGAACCTGGTCAGCCAGCACCCAATTAGGGAGAGAGGGTGGGTCGGCAATGACTGCAAAATCTTCATAGTCTGACTCATGTGTGGTCCAAGGGATTTAGGAGGATGTCATCTGTAGGTTTTGCCTCCCAATCTACAAGTCCTCCATCGGTATCAGGAGCCTGGTCATCCCATGTGTAGACACTCTGTCAACAATCCAGAAAATGTAAGGCAATGTTGTCTATTCATTTTTGCTTTCACTTCTTACTTAGCATCATAATTTGGTTGATGATGAGTTCAGACATTGGGAGCAGTCTGATTGTTTACCTACTGACCACTTGGCCTGTGTCAAGATGGAGGCATGTTACTGAACCTTGGAGGTTTGCAGTTGGTCCAAGTGCAATGCATTCTTTGGTACGATCCCTGAAGATTTTGGGACAACTTGATCGGTACCGGCCTTGACGTATGCCCCAAATTTAACTCTACAATGTTTTTTGAAATAAACTTTGATCCCAGTGACAATTCCCCTAGGGCTCATGACTTGAGATAAACCCTTCCGTTGTGGTAGGGCATTTATCTACACAACAACAAACTTGATGAGATATATTACCAACTAGTCTGACATTCACTTTTTGTACATGAGTTGGCTGCTGATGCTTCATGCCCATACTTAAATAACTTGAATGTACTGCTCAGTATCTCCCACATTTCCCCTTGCTGCCGTAGTGTTTATAAGTACCCCATCAATTGGTTCCTGAAGCTTTTCAAATCCCATGTCCATAAGACATGTCCTAATGATAAAACCTCCATGCCGGTAAATCAGCAAAACCTTATGCAAAGAATTTCATAATTGTTTCATAGAATAGCTAGGCAGGAACTTGACACTACCTAATTTAGTGTCTCTTGACAAAGTGACAAGAAAAGGCAGGCCATTCACAAACATCACATCTACAGTCAGCGGTGGTATACCCATGTACTTAGGTCATAACATATTTGGCCTTTTCCACACTGTCTAAACCCTCACTCCTCCAAGATCTGGTCCAAACAGCCATTTGGCATTAGTTATGGTGGACACTGAGACATCAAAGTTTTGCACAGCACTAATAGAACATAGAACTTACCAGATGTTTCAGCATATTGTCTGGTGGATGTGCCATCATTGCCCATCTGTCCCTGGCCTCCCACGCACACTTCACATCCTTCCATGTGAATCCTTCATAATTGTCCTGTACTTTCTGGATCACGGTGAGTCCATTTCCCCCTTGATGGATTGAGTGGACACAATAAAATCTAATCACCTGTCCCCATATCCACGAATGGCATTCTGTTGCAAAGTCCCTCATCTCTCCTGAAGATTATCGTGTTTCAATCAGGGTCATGTGCAAGCCCCTCCAAACTTTGTTGTATATTCCAATGCATACCCATCCTCTTTGAGTGATTCCTTTCTGCTTGTACTAGAACCAAATACCCTGCCAATAATCTCACTTTCCCGTGTGGTTCATTCCTACATTACAGTGCTATTTCAATAGCAATCCTGTGTCATAGATACCTGCCAAGTGCTCAGCAGCAAAACATGAGTGGCTTGTACAGCAAGTATCAAGATACACCTAGTACTCTTTGTTCTGCACTCTAAGAAATTATTGAAAAAATTGGTGTCCTCTTCCAGCATCATCCCATCCATGTCTGCCTCCAACTTATTTGCTGCTTCATCAATGTTAAAAAAATAGTTCCACTCTTTGACCTAAGCCGAATGGTGGGGCTATTTTATGCAATTCTAGAAAATAGAAATGTGGACTTTTAAGAATTGAAGTTGGAAAATTATGAGCTTATTTTTAGTTGATCAAAATGAGGAT
>JALLPD010001869.1:0-11141 GCA_036940065.1 Cyclotella cf. meneghiniana | reverse complement strand
TGTTGTGTTGTGTTGTGTTGTGTTGTGTTGTGTTGTGTTGTGTTGCGTTGTGTTGCGTTGTGTTGTGTTGCATTGTGTGATCTCGGTGGATCATGATTGGGAATTGGGAGCAATTATCAAAAAAGAAGTCAGCATATGTCTTGTTGTTCTTTTTTGAGGTGCACGAATGGAGAACATCATGAACATCAGCTGCAATCTGAGCTTGATCCAAGAGAGAAGGATGAGCTGGCATGATTGGAGCAATGTTGGGTTCAGTTGGCTATTGTGGAAGTGGCTGCTGTGGGGTAGCTTGAAATTGTGTTTGCTGTTGCTGGGAATGCTGATGTATTGTTGGTATTGGTGAAGGAGCATCAGAGTAAGTAGCAATCACAGCAGCTGAGATTATGTCTCTTCTCTCATCTCCCTGTCCCCTGGCATTCTGGTCATTAGAATTTATTATGACTCAAGAAGTACCTCCACCTGCACATCTTTCATTTCCACTCTAAGTTACAAATCACTGAGCTATAACTCAGTGATTCCTTTTTACTCAGTAGTTTACTGCCACTTAGACAGTAATGTTGCTTGCCGATCCTCAATATTATGGTGATTTTAGAAAGTACTTAGATTAGAATATGCAGTAACATTTTGATCTAGCCCAGTAACAGTTATTTAGTACAAATTAATTATACTAACCTTGTCATATCCATCAAACTCAACCCCCTTTAGGCAGAATAATCTCATCCCATTGATCACATCCATAATACACTACCTACAAAGTATCAACATTATCCCTGACAGCATCCTATGTGCTGCTTGTTCACTGCTCTGCACACGACATGTCCAATTCTCCCTACACTGCTGCCTCTCTTGATCTAATTTGCTGTCACAACACATCCAATCTTCCCCGCACTGCGGCCTCCTTTGCTTTCACCACACATGTCTAATCCCCCTGCACACTGTTATATTCCCAGATCTCATTTGCAATCTTGAACCTTTACCCTGCCCATGCCTCCTCCACTCTTATGACAGCCTGTTGTACCCTCACTGCTTTGCACACCACACATGCCTAATCTCCCACACCGCCTCCCCAGATCTAATTTTCCATCACCACAAACATCTAATCCCCCCCTTTGCAATGTTGCCTCCCTAGATTGCATCCACACCTTGAGCATGTATCCCACCCCCGGCCTCCTCCATTCTTGTCATTGCATGCACACTTACTGCTATGCACACCACACCCATCAAGTCCCACCTGCACTGCCACCTCCTTGGATCTATCCACCCTCATGATCTAAAATTCCACCCCTGCCTCCTCTTCATCTCTGGCAGCACAAAAAGCGGAAGGCAGCAGCATCCTCTGCCACAACATTGCATCAACAACTTGCCAACTCCTACCTGCCTCCACCTTGGCCACCAGCATCCTAAACACTCCGATTGCATCACCACAGTCCCAGCACTCCCCTTTCAGACAAGGTTTGTCTGATTTGTTATTGTAATTATCTGCTGTCTCTCATCTCATTTTTGATGCAGAATTTGCATGTGCACAGTTTGCACATGGTAAACATGAAAAATCAAACAATCATCTCTCAGAGGAGGAAGAAGAGACCTCCACTGTTGCCACCATAGCTGATGCCAAGTTTCTAGAAGATGACAAGAGCATTTTGTATTGGGTTGGCAAGATATCAAGACTGTTGGACACCAGACAAAATCAACAAGAAAAATGACTCTGATGGAAATCAAATTTGGGTCTGTGGCCACTGTGGCTTAGTCTTTAAGATATGAAAGCACACCAAGGCACTCTCTCATTACATTGAGGGACCAAACATTCATATCTGCAAGAGTATGTCAGCTGAGTGGAGGGGTGCTTATGTTACCATCAAGAGTGACAATGACTAGATAAAGACCTTAAAGCAGATTGCAGAGGAAGGCCTCAGCACATTGATGGAAGCGAAGGAGAGGATAGCTTGGAGTTCCTAGGAGTGGTGACCAATCCAGTCCCAGCTTGTGGTCAGATTTCTCCAAGTACCCAAATGTTTGATCTTTTGGAGCAGGGGACTCCTTTGAGAGCCTCAACTAAGAGGGATGGAATTGCCAATATCTTTGGCAGATCCCAGAATGCATTGAAAAAATAATGTCTTTTATCAATCTTCCCTTGTCACCAGTTCATCCAAAAACAACCCCAAGGCTGTGGTAGAATTGGACATTGCAATCTCTCACTTTTTGGCTGCTAACTCTCATCCATTCTCCCTCTCTGGTTATTCTTTATTCAAATGTGTGCTTACAATGGCAAGAAGTGAGAATACGGTGTACAAGCCACCCTTGAGGTCTCACATTGCAGGAAAGTATTTGTATTCCATTTATGTGTCATATTGCAAAGTGGCAACTGCAAACTTTTTGAGGGAGGTCCCACCTTTGGGATAAGCATCTTTGATGGTGGTGCTACAATTAGCAAGATCCCCCTCATCAAATTGTTGGGGAGTAATTCTGTCGAGCCAAGTTGCATGCTTGACATTGTGGACTATTCAGAGCACATGAGTGAAGAGGGAAGAAGGATTCCTTATACATTGTACGAAAGTTTTTATCTATCATGAAGGAAATCGACCCTAATGAAGAGTTCATTGATTTGGTGGTTTTTATGGCACATCAAATGTTCAGAAGGTGCTGTAGCTGCTGGAGGAACATTACTCTAGGGTGACAGTTAAGACAGGCATTGAGCATACTGTGTCTTTGATATGTGGCCATTTGTACCACTCAGGTGCCATGTTTGCTCTTTGCAAATTTGCAAAGTTTGTAAGTGTTGAGATCCTTTTGATTTCAGAATAAATACTAACACTTTTTATGTATTTCTTTGTCAACTATTCTGAATACTCACTTTTTTCCAGAGTTTAAAAGATTCACAACAATAGCTAAGACTTTGGCTTCATAAAGCAATCAGAGTGCAGGATGGGTGGTGAGTGCTTGTAGCTCTCACATTTCTATTGTTTGAAGGACATCCTCTGTGAATGCATCACAAGCAAAGTATTCTTGGAGTTGAAGTAGTTCCAGTTCATTGTTCCTTTCATCAATAGTGAGACATACTAAGAATTTCACTTTGTGGTCATACGAGCTCTCTATCCTCTGTAGCATCTCATCTATCATGCAGATATGAAAGAGGGGGAAACTGATGAGAAAAATTTTGCATTATGCAATTTGATAGTCTCGTGGATGATGGAATTGGCAATCTTTGAAGCAAGATGGAAAGTGCTGAGGAATCACCGGTTTTGCAGCAACTCTGTGTTATAGTATGCGTGGATCTTCCAAATCAGGATGAGAAGAGCCAAGACAAGGTTAAGAAGAGGAGGAGGATGGTAAGTGTTGCAAACATTCTATTTTGTATTTGGTATTTTAATCTCTCATTTTATTCCGATGACTATTACTCAGAGGAGTCCAAGGAAGAAGACAGTGAAGCTGATGCTCAGTCATGCTGAGCCTAGTGATATGGAAGATGATAGTCAAAATTCCCTGGTAGTGGATGAGAGGACTTGAAACGACCTACCTACCGCTTCAAAATTACAAGACAGTGAACTACTATAAGCTCAAGTTATTGTCTGGCCATGTTAGAGTTGCTTACTTACTTTGTCATCACCTCACTGTCATGAGCATGTCAAGAATAATAGAGATGTCAAAGATGACAATGCAGTTGATCATTTGCTTGATAAGCCATTTGTTCTCAGCACTGAGGTTGGTGAGTTCAAGAAGATGACAATGCCGGCAGAGCTCCTGAAAAATTCTGAACTGAATGAAACAGCCCAGGAGCAAACAAGGAGTGTTTGCCTCTGATAAGATTTAGTTTTTGTCTCAGCAGGACAACACCAAGGCCTTTGGCAAGTACACTCTTGGTGTTGCTAAAGTCTTGGGCAAGTGCAACTTCAAAGCTATGTGGCATTGGGGAGGCAGAGTGTCACTGGAAGGCCAACAAGAGGCAGCTGTTAGGCTACAGGGCATACCTTGGGCCACCAAAGACAAAGATGCATGCAATTATCTCAGCAGCTTACTACCACAAGAGGTCAGCTATGCAACGTGCTGTTGGCTCTAAGTCTGGTAAGTTGTGGGATGATGATGACTTAAAAACTTGCAATTTTGATGCATACTGTGTTGGGAAAATTCTTCCCTGAGATAAGTCAAGCACTTGTGGTTTTTGGGCATAGTATGAGGATTGAGAGAAGACAAGGTTCAATAGCAGTGGATATCAACTCTTTGAGGCTCAGTTTTCAAACAAGTATGGTAGCTTGATGTTTGCATGTGTAGAGAAGGATGGGCAGATAGGCTGGACAATTGAAGATGATTGTGTAATCCTTTGGAGGTGCTTTAAGCGCAGACAAGAAGACTCTATTAGTGCTGGCTCATTTGTACAACTATGACTATTCTTTGGTGGATTGTTTTGATGGGTTTGACAGAGAAAAAACCTATGATCTACAAAATGATGACTTGTGGGACTTGTGAGAGTTGCCAGGGTAAGCTAATTTTTATGACATGGTGTCTGATTTCTACAATGAGTGTAGTAAGGTGAAGGTGTATCAGAAGGGGTAGTGTGATGAACATGATGGGAGAGCCAGAATGGTTCCCTTTAAGGGTGTGCTCTTAGGTGATATTCCAAATGATAGCAAAGAATGTGATGAAGAGTAGAGGGGCAGTGGTGTGGTTGGTGTTGATTGATGTTGCAAAAGCTTTTCCCCCTCAGTTTTGTGGACATTTTTATTGTCCAATGGGGTTTTAAGGCCTCTTTAAAAAATCTTGCACTTAGGTGAAATTGAGTCTGTATTGATTGTGATATGATATGTATTAGCTCATTTCTCAATGTCCACACTTTATTAGTATGGTAAATGAGAAGAGCCAACCTTAACATCATTACAGTTTTGAAATTTAAAAGAACAAGCTAATGGGTTTATTGTTGATAGAGAAGCTTTTCCCCCAAAGTAGTGTGGACTTCCTAATTGTCCAATGTTTTAAGCATTTTTAATGTCAGACAGTAATCATATCAGGTTACTGTCTTCACAATANTCTTCACAATAACTGGACAGTAAGTTACTGCTTACGAGAGTGTAGGAGATGCAACTGATGTGACAGTAACCTTGACAGACTTTTTCAGTAGAGTAACTCAGTAAGTTACTTTTTTGGTTACTGGCTACTGCATATAAGGGAAAGGAACCTAAACAGAAATTTGAAACTTAGTTTCCACTGGCTGTGTGACTCTCAATTGCATTATTTCCAGCCCCCTCTCCAAATTCTCTTTCAAATAATTTGGCAGCAGTTGCTGCATAATGAGTGTTGTGTTGGTGTCTTGGAGAGGGAGTTGGGGCTCAGTGATGCCTAAAGTTGCAGCAACCTGTGCATGGGCTTCATTACCATGATGATCAGCAGATAAATGGATTCTGTGATGGCAAAATGGCAAGATTTGATGTTGCAAAGTGTTAGTGTATTGTTGATAGATTAAATTTGACTGCATACAGCTACAGCTAGTGAGTGCACACACTGGCAATGTTCTGCAATTCTCACAATGCAACACTGAAACAACATGTCAAAAAGTGTCAAGTTGTGTGTAGTGCCTCAAAGGGAGATGGAAGACATAATCATGGGACGGAACCTACACTAGAAATGTTTCTGAGAAACATCAGAATACTTGACAAAACAGCAAACTCATACATTGATGAGTTGGGGGTGTCTAGTAATTTATGTTTTTTTACTACAAACTTGTCTTCACAAGGGCTAAAAAAGTGGAGCATATCAAAAATGAAAAGTCACAAATAAAAAAATGGGTTGGATAAAACAAAAACACAAAATCACCCTTCACAATTTTGTATATTATCCCACTTATTACTTTCCTGCTCTTCATTTATCTTCTGCATCTCCTCTTACATGATAAACATGATGAGGGACCAACTATAGATATTTGTATTTTTGTGTAAATGTGATTTGTGATTTGTACATCCTGGTTAACAAGACAGCCTGGTGGATGTGGATTTGTGTAAATTAAACATATTTGTGTAAATTACATGTAATTATGATATGTGATTTTGTGTTTGTAATGTGCTCCAGTGGAGCAGATCAAAAATACAAATCACAGATTGCATTTATAAATACACATTTTTTGCGTTTTGGTGGGGGACATGTATAAATTTACACAAATTTTGTGTATTTACACAAAACTTTGTCAACAAGAGGACCTCATCAACCAAGATTGGAAATCACAAATCACATTTACACAAATCTGTAATCTACAGTGATCCCTGACCTGTTCACATACCGCTCATTACTAGCTTGTCCAATCTTTTTTTTATTCACTATGTCTCAATGACAAACTGCACGAAAAAATACTTCAGATCTCTTTGGCTTGATGTAAAAATGGTGTTCCTAGAGGAATGTGATTTGGAGTTATGTTTTTGGTTAGCTGCAAACCTGATTTACACAGATTTATGCCAATGCAATATGTGCAAAAAAATTTGCAATTTGCATTTTTGATCTGCTCCATCATGAGACAACCCCGATCTGGGTCTGCAAAATACGCCATGGAGCATTCACAAAAAGAATTTGCACAAATTGCAAAAATATTCCAGGCCTTGCACAATTTGCATAAATACAGCACATTTGTACGTAAAACACAAATCACAAACAGCATTTACAATTGATGTAGAAATGTAACTCCATCAGCCATATATTAACCTGTCTTATTCTTTTCTATAGCATTGACCCACATTTTTTCTGTGACACTCCGATAAAGTTGGTCACATGTCACATGATGCAAGCATGCAGATTGAACTAGAGAAGATGATTTATCTGATTTTATTTATTTGTGGTAAAATGATTTGTGCATTTGCAATCCTTGGTCAATTTTGGCTCTTGTCAATCAAGATTTGTGTAAATCACACATAACTTGAGTAAATTACTCAATTTTTACCCCAACTTGGTGAAAAAATGTGCACATGCATAAATGTGATTTGCAAATTTTTTGGAGCATTGAACTGAAAATACAAAATCACAAATTATGTAACTTGTACATATATGTACCAAAAACACAGACTCGCAGAACACAAACTATTTCTTGACCCCTTTTGCTTATTGCCCTCAATTTGTTGGCCCCCATCATGCCTATAAAGGCACTCCCCCAACTACTCTCTTAGTTCTCTCTTAAGAAGTTGGTCTTAGAAACTATGTGTTATTGTGTTTTGTGATTTGCTCCACAAAGGGACCTCATTGAGCTATTGGTGCAATTTACACATATTTGTGTCAATTTTACACAAAAATGTGTCTTTGTACAAATGTGATGTATAATTTTGTGTTTTCGGTACAAGTTAGAATTAACTTTGAACCTTTGGGTCAACTTTGAACCACAAACAAGATGACTTACTATTCCCATGCACGTTTGTATGCGTGGTCCGTATAATTTGCTTAGATGGGAAGTATTGGATAGCCTCCCCATAGTTTGCTTCAAATTACTGTAGAAAAAGATTGCACATGGGTGCACAATCATGTGTCATCATTATGTGATGTCCCCATTTTCAACAGTTGTTTATCTGCCATCAATGTCAGTGTAGAGAACATACCAATTTCTACGTGGTGGACATTGAGCCATTTTATCTCATTGTAGACATGTAATGGCAGCAAACTTGAGGTGGTGATCGGCAACCTGAGGACATGTGGAGAGCCCTCAAGATAGTTCCAAAGGGGTTTTCAATCTTGGCTGGATCTCAAGGGGTGCAAATCGAGGCCACAACGGTGACAAAAGATATCTGACATTCCGTGGTTCAAAGTGAAATCTATCTTGTACTCTCCAAATCTGCATAATAACAGGTTATGTATGATCAGCACAACAGGAAGATAGAGTGAACAGTAGTTAACCACTATGTCCATCACATTTGTGTCCCATTTGTGTCAAACCTGATTCAACCTTGTCAACCCATCCACTGCCTGCAACATTGAATCCCCGCTGTACAAGAATTGCATGTTCCTTCTCTAGATAACAATCATCTTCACAATATCGACAACTCCCTGAGTTTGACTCCACCATCTAGATCAGTATCCTTGCCCGTTATTTGTTGTACTACTACATCGTAATAAAGTGTAATCAAATAATGTACAATGCCTAATTGAATGTGATAAGAAACCACCTACTACCAGCTAGCACCTTTTCAATCCACCTCAAAAGATCTAACAGCCTCATACTCACTCAACAAAGCCCAATGCTTTGATTTTAAGCGATCCAGCATCTTGATTGCAGCATCTCTTTCTGCCTTGGCCATGCGCAATATGCGTGATGCATCCTCAATGTCACGGAGTATGTATCCCAGTTCCCGTTTGGCTATTTTAGATTCACGTCCATCATGTTGCATTTCGAGTTGTTTTTCGTAGAAGGATGAATCACTTCGGGAGTTGGTTCAATATCAAAGCAGTTAGAGGATCAGAAGGACAAATAGTCTCCAGATTGGTCGAATGCAAGACAAAATTTATCGATGAACGTACGCCTTCAAAGAAGCAACTTCCTGCTTCGCATCCTCCACCAAATCCTCCTTCTTCTCCAAGTACTTTTGAGCCTTTTGAATTTCCCTCTCCGCATCCACCACTGCCAAAGTCTGCGCATCTCTATCGACTTTACCGTTTGGCCCCCACGCCCCGACAGACCTTGGTGGAATACGGTCCATTTCCATTGCCCGTTCTTCCCATGATCTGCGTGGTGAACTTGTGGAGTACGTGGATTTGGGTCGGACGTCGATGACATCGTCGTCGTCATCATCATAATCGTCGTCTTCATCGTAGTCGTCAAACTTATATGCAAAGCCAGCACGACGTCTAGATGATCGTGGCACAATGGATTCGTAACCGTCATCCATATCATCATAGTCTTCTTCTCCAGGACGTGGGCCTAATCCAATAAAGCGATCATACGCGTCTGCTTGCCGACGTTTAGATTCATGAAGAGGGAACAAATCCCATCCTCTCCGTCTCTCACCTCTATCGTCTCTTAGCCTTTTTCGTTCCATCGTGTTTCTCCGTCTGCCTACTGTTGTCGGCCTTACTCTGTCATCCAGCTCGAAATCAAAATCATCATCCTCTTCGTCATCGTAATATCGATCACGAGAAGGTCGTCTCCTCCTTCCTACAGGAGGAGGAGGAGGAGGCAACTCCTCGTCCCAATACCCCTCCTCTCTATTATAAAATGGCTCCTCGTCTAACCGCACCGGATCATAATCCACATCCATAATGGGAGGAATCCTCTCTTCTCCAGGTGGCAAGTTTCTCATTGCACGATTATACTCGCTCTCCACCTCGATCTGTTCCACGACGGCATCGTCGCCCACGCCTTTACCACCCGCGGGACTAGTCCCCATTTTACGCGCATTCCATTCTCTGACGTCTCCAAAATCTTGCACCGCCGGATCGTAGGCACGTTTTCCCCGTAAGCTTCTTTTGCTGCCCCCCTCACTCCGAATCATGTCGGTCCTTCGTCTCTGTTGTTGCTGCTGTCTCCATTCTCGATCGCGGAGTAATTCCATGGCATTGAATTTACCGCGCGTGCCGCCAAACATGGTACGATCCGTCGGGCGGGTGGCGGAGGGATCAAATCCGAACCAGAATAATTTGTTGTAAAAGTCTTTGATGGGACGGGGGGGCGGGGGTGCACCTGTCCGGAAGGATGATCTGAAGATGCGTAGTGTAAATGAATGATAAGAAAACAGAGCAGGGAGTGAATGAGAAATGCAAAGAGGTGCCTTTGATTGGATCGATCCGTTGAAATAACAATGAAAATTCACTCAAAACATGATTTTTCAGGGAATATCAATATGCCATGGAAGAGCGAGGGTCACTGGGGAAGAAGATGGTGACTCATTCTCGTGATAGATCAACGCACCTGGACCTTGTAGGAGGAGGCATACCGTACTCTCCATAGTCATCCTCATCGTATTCATCATCAAAATTGTCATCATCATCATAATCATCGTCGATTCTGGTGGTCTCCCACCAATCTCCACTGTCAATTTTTCTTGGTGCACCCGCCCTCCCCCCGCTCACCGTCACTCCGCCCCCCTGCCGAAACCCATTATAACTCCTCGTCTCATCACGGCTCCCCCCTCGACCACGTCGACGACGCACTGCCTCCACGGCAGGAGATGGAAATCTATCCAAGGATCTCGAAGGATTGACCCAATAATTGCCCCCCGTGACATCGTCCTCCATTTCGCTGTATTCGTCGTCATTCACGGCATAGTCGCGTCGCCTTGCCGAGAGAATGACGATGGAAGGACGTATCGTGCCGTAAGGCGGGACGTAGAAGGATCTCGAGTTGTCGTGGCCGTCGTTGTTGTTGGAGAGGGAGGCCGTGATTCGTTGGGCGGTGGCGAAGGCAGCTCGGTGGCATGTGAGGGGTTGGGCGAGGGAGGAGAGGGAGAGAAGCCATGTTGTTGTTAGGAGGGACTCGGTTAGGGATGGCATTGTTGGTTATTCTCAGTGTGAGATGGTTGTTGAAGGTGTTGCTTCTGCGGAGGGGTGTTGAATGTGAGATGAAGGACGAGGTGCACCAGTGGTGGAGCAAGAGAACATCATTATGCTAGCATTACGATGTCATGGCTATACTATGAACTATGAGGTGTCATGAAATGGTGGTGGCGTTTTGCACGTCTTTTTCCTGTGTATTATAATTACCATAGAGCTCTTCTTCGATATTTTTTAAATAATATATGATGTATCGCGATACACAGATCTCGAGCGCACGAAGTACGTGTTTCTCTCCATTACTCCGTCTGACGTCACTTTTTCTTGTCTTTAAAATTCATTGTTCTCAGGAATAAGAGGGATCTCACCCCTACGTACATCTCTACCTACCAATGGTGTTTTTCATAGAAAGGTTGAGCCTGAGTTGAATGGGATCGAGGTAAAATTAGTTGCATGAACCATATCGACGATGCTGGATTTCCTCCTCAAAAGAAAAAAAACTATCATCATCGGTTTCTTAGCTCTACTCGTCGCAGCTGCATTTTGGAAAATCACTAACGAAGTGAATCCATCGATGGAAAATGCTATTGTAATATCAAGTCAATTCCTCGGACGACGTGACTTGAGCGCCTCTACTGGTGGAGGTCACGCTAGGAGGAGAGTTCGCCAAAAGAAAAGTTTTTTCTTCGATCCTAAAA
>JALLPD010001868.1:0-11147 GCA_036940065.1 Cyclotella cf. meneghiniana | reverse complement strand
TACTTTGATGACAGCATAGTGACTGCAGCATCAGTCTTGCAACTACCAACTCAACAATTCTGTCCCAATGCTACAATCCCATTGCCATATTGCTACTTTACCATTCCAACGCTACCCTCTCAACCCTACCTTCCCAAAGCTACCATCCCAAAGCTCTCTTCCCAATACTATCTTACCAATGCTACCATCTTGATGCTACTATCCCAACGGTACCATCCCGACGCAACAGTCCCAACGCTACGGTCACGATGCTACTGTCTCAACACTACCATCTCGATGCTACGTCCTGCCGCTACTGTCCTCACTCTGCTGCCCCAATGCAACCATCCTGATGCTACCATCCCAACACAAAAATAATTCCTTATAAGGAATCAATTGCACAACAAACAAACTGCAAAAAAAATTGCAGCGGCTGCTGTTAACTTTTTATTTTTTATTTTATTTGCTTCACTCCTTGCCAAAACTGAGATCTTACACATGGCCAATATATGGAGGACATTTTTTCGTGTGACTATGTTGTTGTCACTGATATATACGGTAGACATTGACTTGTCAACTTATTGGCTTATGTAAAAATTCAAGAACAGTAACTGAAAAAATATCGATTTCCACGTCTCTAATTCAGCTGTGACCTGTTGTACCTAGATGTGTTGAAGGGCACCTTCCTCTACCTAGGTCTACAACTTTCCATGCAGCAGCTGCCGCGACCCGAGTCCAGCCCCAGTATACGAAACAAAAAATCTAACCCGTGGGCCCGTTTCTTCAATCACACTTGCCTCTTCATTTTCATAATAATTTTGGTAACCTCTGCCTTCTCAGAAATCAGAAAATACGATTGGTAAAATCGCAGCAGCGTAAGGGCGCGTGGCGAGGGCACAAAAAGGACACAAACTTACCAGCAACGATCTGCTATCCTCGCGAAGCAAAAATCGGAAGTCATCAATCCAAACGTGATACTAACAACTGAAACATATTAGTGCCATTGTAGTAGCGAATACAGAGCTATCATGAAAACGTCAACCAGCAAGAAGGAAGACACCCCTTTGCCACCAGGCACGGAGGCAATCTTTGATATTACCTGCAACGATGTAGTGATGGGGCGTGGCAGCGGGACGCAGAATCATTGCGGCAACGTGACGTACAGAAAATTGGTGTATCTAAACAAGGTATGGCTGCCACTGGGCTGTCATTTCGACGTATTCGTTTTCACTCTTCATTGTTATCATTGAAAATCCATCCACTCCATTTTTTGTAAAAAGGAGCTCTATGCAACTTCATCCAAATTTGACAAGCTCAAAATATCCAAGGCCATTGTTGCGGCAATACGCAAATTCGGCGGCCGCTTTCTACAAGTCGATGGAGACGAGGGTCACTTCGATATTGGGGACAAACGCGCGTGGGATAAAACCAGCCAGGCTCTCAGGGAGGGCCAGACAGAAGTCCGTGCCCGACTGGCAGAGGAAGCACAAAACGCCCCGAACGGTGCAAGCAAAGTGGCGGAATACCAACAGGTCATATCAGAGCAGACCTTCCTTGCGTACGCCTGCAAACTACTTCAATCATTGTATGATCCAGATTCTGGATCGTCGACTTCGTGCGGTCCTAATTGCTTTCATGCTAAACGAAGAGCAAGATTGAACAGGGACGAATATATGGCATTTCAACACGCCGTGCAACGAGAACATAGTGGGAGGAATGTTTTTGACATCCAGCAGCAAATTCAACTTCAAAATCAGTTCATGCCTCCGGCTCAAAATTTTACCCATATTGATTGCAATGGCATGGTCCCCTTGAACGCTATCAATGATTATTACACTTTCGTCTCTCCCGAACCTTACGCCACTGGAAGGCCACTCGTCACTATGCCTGGCTCTATCCCTAATCTTCCCCAGATGGTAACTCCCGGAGAAACGTCAAACTCATTTCAAGTGCCCCACAGGTTGCCATTCCACCAGCCTCAGATTATTTGTCAACCTCCGTGGCACACTCTTTCAGAGGCCGATAACAACCAGGCATCTGAGGGGGAGACCTCGACTGAGGAAGCCAAGGACTACGGTCAGGTAAATGACTCTACGGACCAACATTCTATGGCTTCGTTTGGCACAGAGTCTCTTCGTAAACTCCTCTCTGATGATGTCGACATTGATTCGATTGCCTTCAGCAAGCAGCTAGACGAAATGATGCGAAGAAAGTCGCACGGATTAATCCGAATAGATGCTTTTGAAGCGTTTGAGGATCTGGTGTTTGAGGAGGACAGTGCTGGTTGCATAGAAATGGAATTCCCCTTGCCACAAGTGGCGAATGCCTCTGATAAAAATGTCTCTGGATTGGCTGACAAGGGCGAATCGCTCATGGAGATGTCTCTCCTGACGATTGAAGACAGAGAGAGCGTTCCAGTTCTCAAGGAAATCGATGAAAAATCTGAAGCTGGCGACAAGCGCCCGAGCCGTGTAAGTTTCGCCCTTGATACTGTCTCGACTATGACAATGTTGATGGATATCGGAAGCATTAGTGATCTTGCCTATGACCATTGTGAAAATGAGCCCCCGGAAGACGTCAAAAGCACCAAATCGTCGACTAAGCTAGGCCGACAGATGGGGCTTCCACTACGGCCATCCGCTACCAAAAAAGATGAACTTCGTATACCCGATGTGATTCCGACGAAATCTGCCGAGGAATCAAGACGACAGCGAATATCCACCTTAACACTTTCGGAAGCATCTGTTCTGCAAAGTGACATAGAGTTCAATGAGTTCGTGAAAAATGGTCCTACCCGGACATCTGATATTTCGCTCAAGGGTGATAACATGAGCTTTGCAAACATGAGCTTTTCGAACATGAGTTTGATGACTGTTCTTGACGATAGCGAGAAATTTGACGATGACGAACATAAGAATACCCAAGGTTGAAGGCAGTCAGTAAAATGCCCTGAGTTCTCTTAGAGTCGTCGTGTTCCCACTGTGTTGAATAGTACATTGTTTTGTGGTATGTCGCTAGTCTTCCAATTTTAGAAACAAGTTCTTAATGAAATTAACTTTTCATGTTGAATGCTGTATCGAAACTTGATTCAGAGATAGACAAACAACAATAAATCCATGTTAACTGCAATCTGATTCTCAACGGACTTGCTCGAGTTCTAACACCTCTCCAAAGAATTTCCAGCATTTCCCGAAGGGAGCAAGGCAGGCGCTTCACTTTTCGTAGAGGCAACAACTGGGGCGGTCAAATTAAAATCCGTGGAGAACAATGGTATCCGAATGGCAAATTTCTTGATCCACCAAAAATTCTTTCACATTAGTGCGCTGATCCCCACTCAATTGGATAACTTCTTTATCTTCCTCGTCCTTTTGAACGGCGCCATTGCATGAAAAGTTTTTCTTAAATGCCTTACATATGCGCTTAATGTCGAGATCATCAGCAAGTCCCGCTACGGTAGTAATACATTTTCTTCCATTTCGTTGTTGTACGCGAACATGAACCTTATCTCCCTGTGTCCCCCCCTTTTCGTCTGCAGCATCCTTGAACGCGTCTGCGGAGTGTAAGCACGAAGACGAACAGAAGACGGAGGCGTTAAGTGTGGGGCTCCAAAAAACGAAGATTCCAGTGGCGCGTTCATAATATTCAATAGTATTCGAATCACCGGACGAGCTCAGTCCCAAAAAGCGTGATCACCATCTCCAGCCCACAGTGCAATGTCTTTGAACCAAGTGTCGACTCACCAAAATTGTTAAACTGAAGTCCACTCATTTCCACAATTTTATCAGGAACTAAGGGTGCTTTATATTATGGATTAACACAGCGCAGGAGCGGAATGAGCTTGGACTGGCTGGATGAATGTCTCTGTTACTTTTTTTCGTTCTTCGCGGAAATGACACTTATGCTCACCGCCGGTTGAGAGCCTATTGAGGTAGACGGGAGAGAGGGTTGAGGGGCTCTGTAACTTTTCCGCCATTTTTTGCGATTGATTGGAAAAAGATGAGACTTACAGACGGGCCCAATGACTTTCCGAAGGAATTTCTAATACGTAGGACCTAGTTTATGTTTCTTGTACTTGTGTAATTACCCATCTACGTACTATTCTACCTGAGCTTGTGCTGAAACAGCAGATGTAATAAATTTATTATATGATCTACATGATGTATGATGTCATAAAACATTACGACAACGAAGAAACAGCGGTTTGGCCTCGGCAGGGTCGCCATGGAGTCCGCTAAGCGCTCTACTATTGCAGCAGCGATACTGCTACTTACAAGGGCTACTGCTATGATAACGCCATCTTCATGGGGTTCCTTTGTTTCTCAAGCTCGAGTCGCGATTCAGCTTACTGAGCGCGCGAACATCGACCCATCCTATGCAACTGAAGCGTGTAAACTGTGGCCGTCCATTTTGAAGAAAAATACCAATGGCATATGTGCCTTGCCACTAGACGCACTCCCTGCTGCACACGCTCTATATGCATGTGCTCTGACGAGAATAGGACGTGACAAAGACGCAGTGCTTGAGTACCAGACATCTCTTGAATTCTTGGAAAAATGCCAAACACAATCGTCAGATACGTCGAGCACCGAAATCGAAATTCGCATGGGTTTAGGAAAGTCATTGCAGCGCCTGCTCCATTATTAAAAAGCAAAATCCGTCTTTTTAGAGACTGCATCTAGATGCATGGATTTGGGTCTGCCTGAACCATTATACCCATACTACGCTGAAGCTGCGAAGAGAGCCGCTCTGTGTTGCGTGAGGCTAGGCGAGGTGGATTCGGCGATCAATGTGATAAATCAATTTGAGAAAACCACGAAAGTCAAAGTTCAGGAACCTGAAATTGCTGGAATGAAAGGAGTACTTCTATTGCTTAACTCTACATCTACTTTGAATAGGGCTAAAGCGGATTGTCTATTGAGCTATGCTTCGAAGAACAATGTGTCAATCCTGTACAAATGGGTGCATTATGCAATGCAACATACACAAACACAGTCACATCCCTTCATGATTCTAAACAGCAACAACGAAGATATTACTCAATGGTTAGCGGAAATTAACAACTCTGCCTTCGATGATCCTTATCTCCATTTTTTGGATGACAAGATATTATTGCACACAACAGTTTTGAAGTCGATTGATGAATCAATTAAATTTTATCCCGAAGGTTTTGTCCTCCCAGGTGAGATATCAATGTTTCAGGATCATTGCAAAGAGTTCTCCATTGATGGTGGCGTTTGGGAAAAACGCAGATGGATGCTGAAAGACAGGTCCGGCTATGGCTCGCACGGCAATCGTATTACGTCCGCAAAAGATGTAACAGCCATGTACATAAACGCACGAAGCGACGAATCAGTGTTGTGTCAACACATTGTTCACCCCCCAATGTTAATCGATGGACGTAAATTTTCGTTGAGAATTTACGTAGTGTACTTTCCAAAAGGAATATCTCTGTCAATGGATGATGTACACATGGAAGCAGAAGTGTATCTGTCTACCCAAGGATTGGTGAAATTCGCCTCGGATGAATTTGTTGATGACGACATCGGTAGCACTTATCCTATAGAGAATCAGTACATGACTAACTCAGGAAGAGGCGACGGAAGATCAGCATCACAGCATGATTTGACTTTCCTGAGAAATGTGTTGGAAAAGAAGGATTCTCTCAGCTACAATAAACTCTGGAAGCAAATACAGACTGTCGTCCAACGGGTCATGGGCAGATACATTTCTCTTAGATGTGACGGGTCATTAACTGCCCATGATGGAGGCGATTCGGGTTGCATTACTGTAAAAAAATCAAACAGTCAACCACCGCAATGTCTACCTTGCATACCAAAGATTCTTGGGTTTGATTTCATGATGGATACATCTGAAAAACCATGGCTTTTGGAAGTTAATAGGTTTCCAGGATTAAGACCAAGATCATCTATGGATACTACTGTCAAACAATGTGTTCTTTATGATGCATGGCTAGCTGCTGCAGATAGAATTGGATATCAAAAAGAGATGATGTATGCCATCCGCCCATTGGATTACACATCATTTTCACTGATAAAAATCAAACCTGAATGAATTCTGAGATAACTCATTGGTATCACTATTCATTGCTAACACGAAATCATGTCATTTCCTCATTTAACAAACGATATCAAAAATTCACCTGTTGCACATGTTTGACCTTTCTCACTTAACTTTCACATTTGATGGAGAAGAATGGCATCTAACTCCTTTTTTGCATGTTGCATATCAATGATTCTCCAGGGTTGACAATCAACAAAAAAACATAAATGTGAATATTAAAAACTGTTACCACATACCAATGGTCGGTTCTTATGGGTACAGTAAGGCCCCAGCCCACAGATTTCAAAAGATTTTTGGTTCTGAAAGGGGTGGCTTTTCAATAAGGTAGATTTTTTCATCAATGTCCTATCCAATCTCTCCATCGCCATCCATCACAAATGTCACATTATTTTTTAACATCATTTGCTTTACTAAACTTATTCTCCAGCACTATGACCAACAATCTCATTACATATTTAACCACTGCATCCAATGGTATCGCTGACACATCATGGCAATTGCATCAAATCAGGAACTTATGCAATCAATGATTCTCAGTCCATCAATCTCTTGATAAATGATGCATCCGTGGTCACTTCTTCACTCCATTAGTGTTTCATCTCTGCTCAATCCTCTTCTAACAGCTGCCACAATCTTCATGATGGTGCAACTAGCCTACAGTGTATCATCCCTCCTGCATTGACTGGAAATCAATCGAAGGGATGTTCAACCAATGCAAGGCATCATGTGTTGGAAGTCTTCTTGCTTACCAATCAACAATCTAGCTTTCCGTTATCGTTCTAGTTAACACTCAACTTGCAGTTGGACCAAATGTTAATTTATAATCTATATTAGTCTAGCTTGTGGGCGGACAGTCTTGTTTTAGTTTTGCACTACAGTCTTGTTTCAGTCTTGACACCACACAATTTATTTACTACCCCTGTTTGGAGCCAAGTGAATTTTGACCTCAAATAGCCTCCCCACTCAAACTCGATTTGGTACTTTTACATACTCATCGTACTCTACATGTAGTGGAATATGACGATTGAATACCGCTGATGTCACATTTTTTTAAAGATGTCAGCATCGTTGATGTCCCCAGGTATGTGCTTGATGACCAGCATTCCTTTGTCTTTAGCTCACATAGGAAGTAACTACGGAGATCCACATGACAAGTGCAACCTCCAAAATTCCAGCTATTTGCAATGCCTACAGCTCCTGAGTTATCCATTTCTACTACCATGGGCAGCTCTAGGTGAAGTCCTATCGACTCAAGCAATTGGTATAAATAAAGCATATAGTGTGCCACCATCACACCTGCTGCAATTTCAGCTTCATTCACAGACAATGTCACAAACTTCTGTATGACACTGCATAATAAAAGTGGCACTCCATTTACAAACACTCTCCCACCATACTTCTGCAATCATCGGGATTTGTTGCATAGTCTGAATTTGATCTGCCATGTGCCTTAAACTTATAGCCTTAACTCCACCCATCATTTGATGTTAACACCAGCCCTCACTTTTGGTGGAGATTACGTACTTCATAAGAGTAATAAATGCTCGGACATGTGCCTCCCTAGGAACAGTCATGTGCCTAGCTAGTCTACACAATGCAATGAAGATATCAGAATGTGACCATTGCATCATGTACATGCAGGTCACAGCAGCTGACCGGTATATTTTTGCTCCATTCACAAGTACTTATCCTGCAACAGCTGGTAGCTGAGATGAAGGTTCATCAAATGGTCCATACTCCCCCCAGAGCTTACGCATTAGAACAGGTGGTGTTAACTTAACAGTTCCCAATCCAGAGTCATTACGAGTCACCGTTATCTTGTTTCCACGGTATTCTGTGAGTGTGTCCTAAGTTGAAAGATGGAGGTTGGTTTTGTTTGAAGAAAAGTAACTGGTGAGAATTTTGAGACTTCCATGTGGTGTAGTTTTTGTAGGTGTGTGGCTTATTTCCATGAGCTATGAAACTACTCTGATAATGAAGCTGCGGTTTGAATGACAATGCATGCAATACAAGGACTATGCTGCATTTTGCAGCAGAACTCTTGTGTGCTGCTGTGCTGGCACTGAGCTGGTGTCTAGCACCTACACACAGATTTAGTAATGTATGTAGTGCAGCTGAATCAGCAGTTCTGGTGCTGATGTGGGGTGCAGGCTTTACATGCATATCTGGTAAAGTATGTGGCATTTTTGGATACAACAGACTTTCTGAGAAATTCTGAATGTGTATTCCATTTTGGAAGATAGCCATTTTTGATATGGTCTGGCCATCATCCACTTACCTGCACTTATGTGCATTGGACATATTCCACATTGATGTTTTTTTTGAACATTCACGTGGTTGTGCATTGATGTTTATTTTATATACCCTCCTGTGTCAATGTTTCATTTTACGTGTGCTTGTGCATTTATGTTTTATTTTATGTATGGGGTTCAAACACTGTCATATTTTTTTGAGCAAACGTTTTTGAATATCCAGGGTACAAACTCCACTGTTTTTTGCTTTGTTTGGTGCATTTATTCTTGGCCTATGTCACTCGCCCCTACGATTGGTGCATCAGGTGTCACCAGGTACAAGAAAAAGTTGTGCTGAGCCAAAAAAGTCCATCATGCTGTTGTCTGTGTTGTCTAGAAGTAGAAAGGTAACTACTTCATTTTGCCAGCATTAGGGTTTTATGAAGAGTGGGGGATGTTTTGTGTTTTCATGTTGTTAATCAAAGAATGGTGTAACTCTTCTAATGTTAAATTGTTCAGATTTTGTTCTGCATTGAACCCTGATTGTGCCATTTGTATGAACTGATGTGATAGTCCAAGGATCACTTTCATACTTGTTTTGCAGATAATACCATCTTTCCTCAGCAGTCCTTCATTGCCATCTTTGTAGACCCATTCAACCTTCCCTTTGTTTTCATGAGCTGTGTTGTGGTCTGTTTGGAATTACCTGTGCTCCCCTATTTTTGTCCGGTTGGCTATGAAGGGCATGGCAAACAGCATGCCCCTTCTAAAGATAGCTGCACCTGGTGAGGCTTTTAGTACTGTGGGATTATTAGAGTGAACAACCCATGTGGCGTCAGTGAGATAATCTGTTATGTCACTTTCACAACAAGTCAGCCATATCAATTTCTGCTGTGCGGAGAATCCCCATGACCTTTTGATGCACCCGCTTGCGTATTGCATTTGCTTGTGGGTTCTTGATACTGGTTGGCTTATGCTTTAGTCCATATGATTTATATAGGGCTTCATTGTGAAGCTTGAATTCACTTCCATTGTTGTAGACAATGTATTGACTATGTGGGTATCTACAAAACCAGGTCCTGTAAACTAATATACATACTGTTGCTGAGGACTTATCAAAGTAGGCTTGTTTTGGTTTTTTTATGTATGCTTTTGCCCTGTAGCCCCTTTGTACCCTTGGGAATATCAAACTCAGTTAGCTGTGATACAAGCAGTTCCACAATTTCAAACCAACTAGTTGCCGGAGTGATCATGGTAACACACTTAAAGTCAATTTGTGTCCCATCCTTGTACTTGAGCATGTATGATCTTATAAGTTCCACACATACTGCTTCACAGGGTTTGGCGATTGTAAGCTTTGCTGGTAGTTTATCATACTTGTGCATTTGTATCTTATTCACCTGACAGCTATGACACTTGTGGACATATGAACAGATGGTATTTCTCATACTTTTCCTATACATGGTGCTACAAAGAGTCTTTTCAAGATGTGTTGATCCTGGGTGTTGGAGGTAGTGATGATACCATTCCACTGCCCAATTCTGGAGGTCCTTGGGAATAACTAGTTGGACATCCTTCAAAAGGACTTTAGTATTTTCGACTAGTTTAGTGGAATATCCTTCCATTTTGGCTAATAGCTCCAGCTCCTTGTCAGTTGACTGTGATTCAGCTATTTCTCTGATTGTGAGAGGGTAGACCAAATCTACTTCACTGCAATTAGCAAATACCAGGTTCATGGATTCCTCATAAGTTTCTGGTGATGTACCTGCCTCATTTGCATGTGTGTAGTAACACCAGCACTGAGTAAAGGTCATCCAATTTTTCTTGGAATTTATGATGGGGCCATAATCCAATCATGAGATGGCATCTGCAACTGTATTGTGGATGCCTTTGATGTACACCATCGTGGATCAATATTCTTTCAAGAGTAATATCCAGTGGTATACTCAATCAGAGAATAACCCCAGAGCATCCTGTATTAGATTGTTATGGTCAGTATAGACTGTGATTTGTTGACCCCAAAGCATGTCATTGAACTCTTTTAGTTTTTCCATTATGACCAATAGTTCTTGTTTGGTCATGCTATATTTTTGCTGCACCATACTCAGTTTCCTATACTGAGAAATGCCAATGGCCTGTTATTTTGAGTAATAACAGCCCCCAGTTGGAACTTAGAACTGTCAGTGTAAACCTCAAATCCCTGGGAGTAGTCAGGGTAGGCCAAGATAACATCCTTGGAGATGGCTGCCTTTATGTTGTCAAGTCTGTCTGGTGCACCGCATCCCAGTATCAGAGCTCTATCTTTGTTTTGTTAGCCTTTGTACCTTGGTATGCCTACATTCTCCAACTAAGTTTGTGAGTGGAGACAGCATTTCACTATATTTTGCCCAGAGATCTCTGTAGTACTGGACCACACCCAGGAATCTACGGAGTTGTCTCACATTCTAAGGTGCTGTCAATGCAAGGATTGATGGTACCCTTTTGGGCTGTGGTTTTATACTATCCCTTGAAAATATGTATCCAAAATATTTAGTTTCTACAGCACCGAAAGAGGACTTGGGTGCATTGACCTTCAAGCCTGCATCTTGCAACCTGATGATGACCCTTGTAAGCGTAACTAGGTGGTCATCCAGGCTACCCTTTGTGATGCACAATAAGTCATCCAAATAAGTTCTCATGAACTCAATGGCTACCATGAGCTCTGACATCTTAGCTTAGAACATATCAGGAGACCCTGCTTGCTCATAGGTAGTCATAGGTAAGAGTACTTTTAGCATGGAAATATAATGGTGTAGATTTTGGATGCTTCAGGATCCAATCTAATGGTGTAATAATCCATATTTATATATAGGACTG
>JALLPD010001867.1:0-11147 GCA_036940065.1 Cyclotella cf. meneghiniana | reverse complement strand
AATTTTCAAGCTAAATTAGATTACTATAAATCCTACATGTGATTGTTAGTAAGCCATTTTCATCTTACTAACAGCTTACTAACAATTCATTTGCAGTGTGTTGCTTACAAGGTGGAGTCCAGCAAGCACAAACTTTGCATGGAAGAATATCTATGTAACAACTGGGTAAAAAAGTAATAACTACAAAAACCCCACAGGCAGCACTGGTGACATCATGGACCGGATTTACCAGTGTATTGAGATTGATAGGTGAATTCAGCGCCAGTCACACTCAGGCCAGTATCACTGAGAGTGACATCATCAATGGTCCCTGTCCTGTTGTAAGTTGTAACTGCCAATGTTGCACCTCAGGTCCCTGCATGCAATGATCCAGTGACCTCAATTGTCACAACATCCAACCCTACTAACTCTGCAAATTCCGACAACTACATCCACAAACCTTCCAAAAAAACTACACCTGTTAATGTCAAGACCAAAAGAGAGGCTCAGTGAGAAAAATTATGGACAAGATAACCTGTTTTGAGAGTGATGGAAAAAATAGTGTAGACTCATAGGGACGACTCTCTGTGATTGCTATGATGCAACAGCAAATGTCCCGGCAGGAACAGATGCAGCAATTTAAATGTATGCAACAACTTCAAATGCAACAATTTCAGAAGACCACGCAAAACCAAATGCAAGTAATGGAACATCATGCTAAGAAGTCAGAAAAATTTATGAGATATTCTTGAGGTCAAAACCCCCAAGAAAGTGCAAGAAGATAGATATTGACGATGATGTTGGAAGTAATATTAGACAGCAGCACTTAAAGTAATGAATCTTAGGTATCAGCAGTTGCTTGGTGATCATTTCCTATGAATTATATGTTTCATTGACTTATGTTATAAATGCAAGCAATAATGTTAAAATCTAGTCTTTTAAATTAAAACATTTACCAAGTACAATGCTTAAATATTAACCCTAAATCATATTCTAAGCACTGCAATCATCATCACTTTCAAAAATTTTCTGGGAGCTAATAATATTGACTAATTCTGTCATATCCCTCAAGGTTCACATACCCCTCATCGGGTCCCAATTTTCTACTCTTTTCATCAACTAGTCAGCGCATATGCAATTTGAATGTTTTTTTATCACAAAAAGGCTTTATATTTGAATTATTACACTTTATGATTGACACAAGCAATGTCACAGGTCATAGTGAGCTTACTGTACTCAGAAAGTCAAGAGCCTAATGAGCATCATATCTTTCCTCTCAAATTTTCTACTTGAAACTAGTATGGTTGAAATGCATAATGTGTTATGAATTCTCTGAAGAGATTCCACTGTTAACTATTGAATAATGTGACAATAATGCACATCCTCCCTTTTAAGAGATTACAGTAAGTGCGTATCTACTCAGTCATGAAGGGATTTTTGTCCTCTTTCAAGTGATGCTTAACTTATAGCTGCCTGAAGTATTAGCGACAGTGATGAAATACTAAAACAAATTAAGGCAAGAATTTTTCCAGTGGGGCGTTTCAACTGCACACATAACACCACTGATGAACCGCAGATCATAAATGAACAACAAAAGATCCTCAATCTGCTACTGCCTCAAACAAAAGTGTAATTCTTACAAGCTCCCACATATTAGTGGTCGTCATCTCTCTCTCTCTTACGTCTCTGATGGGATCCTTCTACGCAGACAGATGCATTTTTACGAGCCTCCTCAAGCAAGTAGCTCTGGTTCCTGACAAAATTGTAAAGGGCAGTGTGCTTGTCACCAGCCCTCCCAAGCAATGAAATCACAGAAGGTACCAGTTTCAATTGCATTCTGGGTTTGGCATCTACGAGAGATTCCATGGTGATTTTATCTGAGTAGTTTAGTATCTTGAGACGGATCGCCTCAGGGGGATCTCCGCTTCTATTAATTTCCAACAACTTCGTGATGTTGGAAGGCATAGATTTCACATGAATCAATTGAAGTGTGTGATTCGATTCTCGAATGGCCTCTAAACTTGAAGCATCGCACAAAGCCTTTGCGATTGATTCCCACCCTCTCTGTGTTACATTTGAGTCACCTAGGTCCACAACTCTCAAAGATGGCTTGTTGCATAACCCATTTGCAAATGCAACAAGAGCATCATCGCCAAAGTTTACATTTCCGATTGCAAGTTCTGTCAAATTCAGCATCGGAGTACAAAAGGCAGCAGAAAGAGCAGTCCAGCCAGCGGAAGTGATTTCTCTACAGCCAATAATACAGAACTCTTCGATGGTGTGTTTCTTGGCAGTCAAGACATCTCCAAGCAAAGAAACGACTTCATCATTGATTGTTTCACTATAACCCAGAGAGATGTGCTTCAAGGGAAAGTTTGACTTTTGCAAAGAAGAAAAGATAGACAACCACCCGTGAGCTGTAATCGAAGTCAAGCTTGATAGACGTAGCTTCTCCAATGTGTTGGAATGGACAAGTCTAGATGCTAATGCATCTGCACTTGCATCGTCAATAGAACAGAGAACTAGTTCAAGAACTTTTAACGCTGTAACAGGAGATGACAAAACATCCGACACCACTTGCCAGTGTTCTTCTCTCATATTATATGCACTACCACAAACGACTAGTTTGTTGAGGTTTGGCGTGTCAAATAGCTTGAGGATATGACCGCCAAGATGACAGAAATTGAAGATGATGCTTTTTATGGACTGACTTTGAGACATTCCATCAAAAAAGGCCTCCCACTTTCTGGCCAGAATACCAGAAAGGGGGCGATCATTGTTGAACACGTAGATCGTTACTTCTTTGATCGATTTATTTTGACCAATGCAACGGCCCAGTAATCCGAAATCTTCGTCATCAGTATGATAATCATGAATATCACAGCGTAGTTCGAATGACTTTATCCCAGTATCGATTCCTCTGATCCGTTCGAATGCGTCATCGTACTTGCCGTTGATTAGGAACCGAAGCATCGTGTCGACTCTGAAACTAACCTCGATGGCTGTTCACGCTCCTCACTAAAGTGCTTGGTCAGTGTGCTATTCGAGAGGCTTGCGTTGTCTCCTTGAATGATTGAAGGTGTGGTGAAATATGAAAGATCCGTCCAAGCGTCGGTTTCGTTTCTGTTGTGGTTGACGCGATAATGTTATGGCTCGCTCCGTTCGCGTCTGTTACTAGTGCAATTTTTCGTTGGCGACGCCGAAAGTAAAATACCAACCAGTCGAATCTGTCGTTGAGATGAGAGAAGAAAAAGAAGACCCGCATGACTCAAAAATAATTGAAAATTTTCTCTCCTTGAATTGTTAGTGAGATGTTACACATGATGGACGCCGTGAGCGGTTATTTGAGGTACAATACCGTTGTTCGCAGAATCCAATCGGATCATGGATGATGTCGTATCATGCTTGTCGTACGATGGCAACAAGAACTTCACGTGGCGGCCGACGCTCAAAAAGATATCATGCCAGAGGCGAACAAGAACGACATTGTATCGTTCCACTAAATAGCACGAGATTTTTGGTAGAAATGATTCGTTGTTTGGATTGTCAGCCATGGAGTCGCCTTTCAATTAGAGACCCCTTGATCTACTTACGATCAGCTAGCATCAGCTAGGATCAGCTACGATCCTGTGCTCTGTATAGTACCATATCGAAAGCTGAATAGGCATTTCTATTTTTTCCCTCTCTAGGGCAGATAGCAGTACAATAGCAACTGGTAACCTATCACATTTAGGATGAAACCAACCTATCACATTTAGGAACAAACCAGGTATGGTAGGCACCTATCACGCACCTATCACATACCAATTTCAGTTCCACCCACCTACGTTTAGGCACAAAACCAGCAGGGTACAGTAACAGACCGATTTCCATTCCACATAACATCTCGGAAGCACCACATGACAAACTATATCGGCGACTCGCGTGCAGAACGATGCCAGGCGTTATTATGTCAGCGCTGAGGCCGACGAGAGGTTGTCAAACTCGTCGATGGCAAACTGCACATAATTCAAGTCAAGTAGACTCTATCAACACACGCCAGTTGATCGTCCAATGAGGTGCCATCAAACCACGTTCCCCCTTTCGATGTATCGGCGTTGGTGCTCAAACTGCAATCACAGCGCCTCATGCTCTGATGAACCGTCATCATGTCTCAATAGAAATTCGCTTTGCATCTCACCATACATAACCGTGCTGTCGTCTACCCGTCAATACGCAATTATTGATGGTGGGGAGCCGTCAAATAATTTTTTGCTAAGATAATAACGGGAGGGCGAGTAAGTTTGATTTGCATGCTTTTTTGGCACTGCTGGACGAGTTTAACAAGTTCGGCCTTCAATCTGTGCAAGACCAAGGAATAAGGGTTTGGGGCATCCTAGAACCAGTTCGAGTCATGCAGATTAAAATTTGCTCCACCCCCGCAAAGTTATCTCTTGTTGGTTCTCGCAACGAAATTTCTGAGTTGGTGGAACTTTTGCCTTTTGTGGATGAGGATCGGAACCAATTGATTGAACCTTCAAAATTTGTTCATGAACATACTGCCATATCGGATGATTCGCATCCTTCCTGTTATCCGCGAGATAATTGCACAGCTTAGTAGCCTGTAATCGCTAGTTAGCAGATAATTAAACCATTATTATTACTCGATATTTTTAACCATGATTAGAGGGTATGCTGTTCACTTTTTCAAAAGCTGACAGCACAAACTTTACGCCCATGTCTTTGGGGTCAGATTGCTTAGTGGCTGCAGGAGAGCACAGCAAACAGCATCTCAAGCCAAACCACAATATTCAAGCATGAACTTGACCTCAGGATCATGTCTGCGAAAAATTCAAGCAAACCATGTGGAGGGATAGTATTGCCAACAGAGTAGTTCAATTTGCACCATTCTGATATCTCGGCATAAAACACATTGTCAGTCTTCCTGTTGGCTGCAAAGAGGCCATCATCCAAAACCCAAACCCACATCCAGAGGCTTGACTGAACTGGCAAATAATGGAGAAAGTGAGGGGGGCAGTGTTGCACTATCATTCTTTGGAACATGCTCATTTTTTTAGGGATTCCTTTTCAAAGTTGCAAGATCAAAGTGGTCATTATATTCAGAGAGAGAGATTCATTGACAATGTCCAAAAGTGTGTAAGATATGTACTCAATGGTAGAGAATCCTTCATTTAAGATATCATCTGGGACAACCTCACTGGCTTTATAATACTTAGCATGCATTTTAACTACGTCTAGTTCACTAAACCAGTGCTCAATAATTTGTGATGTAAAAAAGTGTTGCGTGTGACAGAGTGTTTGCATAGCCATGGGATAGTGATCATTAAGTTCTGCCTTCCCAATCAAAAATTGGAAAAATAAATTTACTCCAATGGTGGTTGTGTCAGTGCAGTGTCTGCTTTCTCAAGAAACCTGCTAAAATACATTTTTAACTAATATATCAGAACAAATAAACATCAGAAAAAAATCTTAATTTTCAAAGTTGATGATTAGTTGAAATGTCGGTGGCATGTCAGCACGTGTCGCCACAATGCCAACATTGTCTGCTAAAAATTTGCTGACATCAAACGTTGCTGACGCCATGACTGGATTCATGGCTGCGTCACGTGTCAGCTGATGCATCATCACACAACTGTCCATTCATATCCAGGACTCATGGGGCCATCACTCTGATGGAAATAATGGTCATTTTTTAAGAAAACAATGGTACATATCCGTGAATTAACCCATACAATACCATTTTTGCGACTTTTTTGCACCAAATCTCACAATCTCACCATTATGGTGTGATTTTCTGTGAAGCTTTCCGTTTTTTTCTTTATGTCCAAAAGTATCAGCCAACATGTCGGCAAAATCTTGGCTGATGTGTTGTCGACATGTCGTTTGGCAGGTTGGGCCGACTTTTTTCCCAATGTCAGGCCGACATTTTCGACATATTGCCGACATGACAACATGTGTTGGGATGACATAATATTTGGGGGGTCTTGGCAACTTGACACGATGCCGACATTTCCAAGTAAGATTCCCAATTGATTTGAAATTTAAATTTGTCAATCATATAATGATTGTATGAAGTGGATTAAGTTTAGAGAGGGCTGATGTGAGGGCAAATGCTACAAGTAAAAAATATTTTCATTAAGCAGTGTTATATCTGATATGTATGTTCCATTTTAGGACCATTATTCCACCTCATACATTCTACACACCAATCAACATTATAGGAGCATGGAGAAGGTATCCACATCACAAATGAAGGGAATGGTGGAATCATAGAGAGGCTTGTTCATCATTCACACGGTTTGCTGACATGACATGGTAGAAATGGAAGAAGAAAGTGATTTGTTCATTAAACAGGACTCATATACTAACATCACAAAGAATCATTTTAGAGACAATAGTGCAAATCAAGGCACTTTCCCTATCAGAGAATAAGAGAAACTAATGTCCCATCTTTCCCAGGACTTGCTCTGAGGCAATTGTTCAAGAGTCAATGTAAAAATTGCAAACTGCTCAATGATCTCTAGTCATAACACTTTGTTTGGTACTTCTATCATTCCATTCTTTACATCGAATCATGTTATTTTTGGACCATTGATCCAGGTATTTTCTGCTATTAATAATCTGGTTGGTGATGGTGTTTCAGAATCTATCCCAAACTTTCAGGATATAATGCCATGGGGAGAGAGGCCTTTAGCCTTAGGTCCTGTATACTAAGTATCTTATAGGTGCTGGGGTTACAAAATTTGTCCAGAACTTTCAGTATTGAAATTGGGAGGAGACTGCTGCTAGTGGATATGCTGATGATGCTTGTTGCAAAAGTGTGCATGGGCTGATCAGTACTTCTATCTTTGATTCGTCTAAAATTATTTCTCAAGCAACAAGTTGGTAGCAAAAATGGATATTACACCCCGACCCCTAATTAGCCTAACTCTAGCTAATTAGTAGTCCACTTTAGAAGATGAATCATGGTAAAGACTTCAATCTTTAGTCAAATAAATTGGTCCATGCTTTGGTTGACTACTACTTCTGTGGTGGCTGTCATAGTACAATTTTTCACAGGAAGCTATTCTTTGGCACATGATACAACTCAGATTGACTCTGAACCACTATTTTTATAATATCTTTGAACACTGGTGTGACCTCAATATTGGACCGCTGAGGCATGTTCACATGCAGAAAAAAATCACAACCACCCCAAAAAATTTGTAGGCCTTTTAGGTTATGAGTATGTGATTTTGGAGGTGTGATTTTTTCTACTGAACAGCTTTAACTTCATCTGTCCAGTAGAAAAAATCACACCCCTGAAATCGCACCCCCCACTCCCATGTAATAATCCATTGTTCTTCCCATCAATTCCTCATTTTGGTGAGCACTGATACATGAACTGGAATTATTTTTCAGCCTTGAAATGAGAGTCCCTACTTGGGTGACAGGCAGATGATTCAGGGTGAAAAATTGAGCAATGAGAGGAGAATTTTTCTGCCTGTGAACACGGCTTGAGTCCCAGCCAAATTTGCAAATCTCTTTGGGACTATCTTGAGAGCTGAAGTCCAGCTCTAAACATTGTCCAATCAATTACCACATTAATTAACCTGAAATTATGAGTCTAAGGGTTCAAAGTTCAACACATACAAATTAGCATGTTTTCTACAGTCAGATAGCAAAAGTGTCGAAAGATGTGAGAAACATGTCAAGATGCCAAGTGATCATGCATCCATGGGCGCTCATTTTTTACTGTCATATAATGTAAACTAAGGACAGACTATCTGACACTTTGCGTCCAAACAATTTTTGTCAAACACGTAGAATGTAGCATAGGAATAGTACCTTGCATCATTAATGAATCAAAGTCCAGTCAATGGTTCAAAGTCAACTCTGAGTTGTAATTGGAGAAATATTCCTATTTTGTTGCTGATGAGTACTGGTGATTTGCTCATTAATTTAAGTTTGGCATCAATTTTTACATAGGAGTAGTTCATCAGCATGTGTCACTCTTCTGTGAAATCCCAGTACCAGTACTGTCCTAAAGATGTTTTCATGTATTGCACATGTAATAAACAAGTAATTCTCTGTGAGGATTGCTTTGGGAAGCACATAGTCATGATGGAGAGCACATTGTAGGTGACACCTAATTAGTGGTCAAGTTTTTTGGGTGACCAAGACTTTTGGCAGTGTAACTATATAATTATGTTGATGATTATTATCATAATTTTAAAAGTCTATGTCTGTTAATCACAACATAGTGAAATTTATGCAAATTTGGGGGTTTCTCAAAGTCAAGAGACCATCAGTAAAATGCACCCTGCAATGACCACTTATTAGTTTTGTTGGGTGGGGTGATATCCATACGCCTGGCTCTTGCAAGTCATTGAGAAGCTTTGACTCCACCCAAAATCAGTTGGAAAGATCTGTGCCATTGTAAAGTCTTGAGCCAAGGAGACTTGGATAGAACATGGTGTTCCTATAAAGGTTACATGGCATCCTGCAGCAATGGAACATCCAACCATTTGTTTGGAAATGCCTTGACAGAGTGGGATACAAAACAGTACACATGCCCTGTTGCGTGGTATATTCCATCATGTTCTTTGCCTTGTCTAGTAAAATCTGCCAACAATTGTCCAGAGTAATGTAGGCCGCAGCCCCCTGACATTTGACCGTATGGATATAACACATACATCTCTGGGCACATGCAGGTACGGACCAAGGACACCTTCACAGTGGCTTTCAAAGCCACATGCACAAGTTATTGTTGTTGGCTCAGCAGTATTGTACTGAAGAAAAACTTGACTTCATTTCCAGTAGGGTCTCTCATCCCAAGTGATAACGGCTAACTTAGTGCCCATCTCTGCCATCTAGCAAGGACCGTCACTTCTTGCAGCAGAGATCAAGTGTCCTCTATTATCAAGGTGACTCTCTTCTTGAAGAGCAAAATCATCATCCTAGGGGTCCCAGGTCAGAGTTTCAAACATTAACTCCAAGTGGGGGATTTCTTCATCCTTGTATTCAGCAGCCATATGGAGGGCACATTCAAAATAGCTTACAAAGTCCTCAAGTTGTAGCAGGATGGGATAGGTGTGGGCATCATCCATAGGATCAGCAATCATAGTAGAATAGCTAGTTGTAGTGGAATTCTGAGTGAAAAACCTTGGTGTCCCATTAATTTCTGTGCCATTGATCCTGCATTGCATGGTACAGAGTAGACAGTGGTCAACTTCGGGCACAAGTATAGCCTGGCTGATCAACATGATCAGGTCATCCCCCTGTATTGCATCAGGTATATTTTATAGCGGCATGAACAACTTTTGCCTCTCAAGCTGGCTGGGAGGGGTCAAAACCACTGATCATAACTACTTTAAAAAGCAATAGGTACTTCCAATTGCTTGGGAGAAACACAATGTATCCTGATGCTATTCTCACTTTGGTGTGACTCCAATCCAGGTGTCCACTGACAAACATCCTTCATCACACTAACCCCTCTGGGTTGCATCCCTCCAGGGCTGTTGAGCCTTGATCTTCTAGGGTTGGACTGTCAACATGTTTGACATCCACTGTGTGCATCAGATTGATAGGTGCTATCTGAGTGACTTGAACTTCCCAACCAAGAGCGGCCTCCAGGATCTCCTATTGGGGTCTGTTGATTTGATGCGGTCCTCAATCTTTATTTTGAGTGATTTCACAGTGCAGGTCAAGTTATCAATACTGGCTGACATCTCAGCCATGGGGAAATTCGATCCCAAGTTCATAGCAGTTTTAGCCATCTGCTGTGAGCTTGTAGCCTGGTGGAGTGCATGGACCTTTTCCCTCTGCTCTTTGGTGATGGCCTTCCATATGCTGTCATCATAACGGAGGCCTTCAAGATTCCACCACTTTTCTACCTTTGAGGTGACACTTCCCCATGATCACATGGGATGAGTCACTGGTATGCCATTTCTTGGTGAAACCACAACCAGGGTCCGAATGGGTATTGTTCATTGTACATTTGGCTTTGGACTTACCCCATTCATGTGACTCAATGGACAAGGGCAGGCTATATATAACAGTGACAATCAGGTTGGGAAACTGATATCTGTCACCCTCAATGATGCCCTTGGCAATCACAACTCGCCAGTTTGCAGTCACTGGGAATGGTCTTAAGGAAGGAACTGATCTTGTCCTTGTTAGACATGCACATGACCAAGTCAGCCATCAAGCACTCCTCTATCACCTGAATATGACAATGGAACTTCTTGCAGTGCTGATTCCATCCCCAGTTTCACCCTCATACTGCATCTTCTAGATTTTTTTGTGGACCAGGGGGTGTCTCAAGGTGGGCAGTGTTAATGCCCAGGAATCATCCCTTGCAGGCATAAAAGGCCCTCCAGCCACGACAGTGTTTAACACCCTTCTTCAGGACAAAATGGCAATCTCTGGGTGACTTCTTGAAAGCAACACAGGCAAGTTCCTTTTCACCACTGTACTCACTTAAACATCAATAACCTGAACACTCATATCAATTATGAATAATTACATTCATACCCACTTGTATATAATTAAATATCCAATGAATTATATTTGGTTATCATGATTATCTACACTAACACAGCACCAGAGTGCATATTTATGAGATTAGTCATCTGAACACACACAGCATTCATCATTAATCCTTGCCATCATGTCTTTGCATCCTACGTCACCAGGGAGTAATGCCATTACACACATCCTCACATCATCAAAAGGTGGCATCTCTTCATTCCTAGATATTTCTCTAAACCTCTTGTTCTTAACTATCCTTGCCATCAAATCATCTTGAATGTCATGTTTTTCTCAAAGTGGTTTTTACTTTTTCTTTATGGGTTACCTTGCCGAGGAATCTCATCATTTTCCTTTATGTTTTCTTGTAGAACTTAACACCTTCAGTCTTAGCTGCATCACTGAAAGACACTTTCTTCTGTCAATGAGTGAACTTTGGCTTGATCTTGAGGTAATGCCATATATTCTCTAGACTGATCCCTTGACTCTCCATCTGTGCTTCTGTTAACTTCTTGTATTCTGCAAATTTCTCTTTTTCAACAGTCGATGTGTGGTTGTTTTCAGGGTGGAACTTCCACTCCTGTTTCCAAACATAACCATGATTTCTAGGTTGCAAATTACCCAGTAATTCCCCAGTAATTTAGGATTACTGGGTAATT